>JAVJIF010016058.1:0-81240 GCA_038442645.1 Agave tequilana
AACTCGCTACATCCAGATGTTTGTTTTGTGGCTCCTTGATCCGTGGCAAGAAGACTCCAAATCTGCTAAAATTTGGTTTAGGTATTGCAAATAATGCTGATCAACTTTAACAAAGTGTATCTTCTATATTCCAATGGAAAGAATTTGCATCTAAATCTTTCCAGAAGTATGAAGTCTCTCTCTCTCTCTCTCTCTCTCTCTCTCTCTCTGTGTGTGTGTGTGTGTGTGTGTGTGTGTGTGTGGAGTGGTAGAAATATGCTTCTGCATTTGGGTTAAGCATGCACTTGTTTGCAAATATCATTTATAATTTCTTTTTTTTTATCAGGAATGTCTTTATAGTTGGTGATATATGCAGATATCTTAATAATTTCTTAAAAACATACTTATTATTGCTAGAACACACAATGGAGATTAAAAAAAATATAATTTATGAAATGTTTTGAATGTGGCTACTCCTATTGTTCTTTTGTTAGTTACTTCCCAAGAATGGCCTCTCTCATTCGGGATCCACTGTTTCAGGACATAGAAGAACTATTTGCTGCAGCTTTACACTGCCTAGGTTCTAAACCATCAATACAAACAACTCCTCTGAACCATTGTCAGTCTTGGCCAGAGCTATGGCCGTTTCGATAAGGTCAACCAAACTCTTTACCTTTATGTTTAACACGAACAGCAACATCATGATTTGGATCCAGCATTGGATTATCAGAAGTCATTTATGGATCAGCAACAATTAGGGCCTGGATAATGCAAAAAATGCTCTCAGACGATTACACAAACATCAAGATTTCGAACCTAAAATTTTATTCCATGCATTGCTCATGAAATAATGCCCATTTCCTGTCTGAACTGTTTTTTTTTTGGGTCATCTAGTTACTGTCTAGCTGATATGGATGACATGATGTTTTGGGCATGTGCCTCAAGTTAAATTAATTCAGATCTTCTGGATAGCATCAGGCGAGGCCAGATTGTGATCCCTTCATTTCTTTCTCACAGACATTTCTCTTATATTCTTTAAGTAATAGTTTTTCAATATGCTGAAATGATATTTGATAAATAAAATATATTGCATTTTTTTTTTTAAGATTTTCATTGTGCATGTTTACATGATGGTCACAGTCATATTTGTAGATGCCTCTTTGTTGTCTAGTTTTTCATCTATCTGGCTGACATTATATGTTAATTAGTAGATTAATCTAACGAATTCAGATGGCAATACAATATGAGGTTTTAGTGTGGCTGATTTGGGAACTTAACTGAAATTCAACTATCATAAAGAAAACTTTTGATGCCTTACTTTTAACTGTGTGCATTGTTTGAATTTATTGCATGTAATTATGCTTACATCGCATGTCACTCTTCACAGACAAGATCTCAACCAAACGAGCAGTGCAGAATTCTCTTGGAACAACAAAGCAAGAACTGTAAAAGATGATGCTAAATCTGGAAAGGCAATAAGCAGAGCCTCCAGTCATCCTTCTACTCCTGCAGACACAGATTTTGGGTCTCTCCCTCTGAGGGTAGGCAAGGTGGAAGTGCTACTGCTCCTTCAGCTACTACAAATGGTAACTTTGTTTCAGCCTTGGGAAAAGTATCTACTCCCTCTGCAAAACTGACCATTGATATGCATGGTAGTGTAACAAAGGCAGACTCTGGAGCTATGAGATCCTCGGATAACATTGTTGAAGGTCATGAAATATCAAGAACCATCTCTGCTAGACCTCCTCATTCTACTGTTCCAGATGACTCTTTCACTAAACAACAAAAGAGATCTGCCCCAGGTGAAGAACAAGATAAACTGGGTAACGTAGGAAAGGGGATGGAGAAGGAAAAGACGGCGAGGGCTTGACTCACGATCTGTGGTTAAGCCGCATGCTTTAGATCACGATAGAGCTGGAATAGAAGAACATAATTCAAGTAGGTCTACAGATAAGCATTTGGACAAATCCAAAGATAAAGTTATTGAAAGACATGACAAAGACCGCAGGGAAAAATTGGATCATCCTGATAGGAATCGTATTGAAGACATTCATGGAAATCAAGAGATAAGTCATTGGAGAGACATGGAAGAGAGCGTTCTCTTGAAAGAATGATTGATAGAGGAGACAGGAATGTTGATAGGCCTGTTGATAAAACAAGGGATGATAGAAGTAAAGATGACAGGAGCAAAGCTCGACACAATGAAGGACTTGATGAACGGTTTCATGGGCAAAATTTACCTCCACCACCACCATTACCTCCTAGTTTGTTCCCCAATCTTTTGGTGGTAACCGAAGAGATGAAGAGGTGGATAGACGAGTTGGTAGCAGTAGACACATTCAGAGGTTGTCTCCGAGACATGATGAGAAGGAGCGGAGGCGCTCGGAGGAAAGTGTCTTGGCTTCACAGGATGATGGAAAGAGGCGAAGAGAGGAGGATTTCCGTGAGAGGAAGCGTGATGAAAGAGATGGAGGGTCCGCAAAGGTACATTCATAGCTCTCTAAAGTTAAAGAGTTCCTTTCTACTTGTAAACTGCATGATTTTTTCTTGTAGGGCATATAGGTTTCACAATTGTATTTATTATTGTATAGAAGGCTTTTCCCTATACTCTTATCTTATTGCTTAAATTTCTAGAATGGTCCTATGCCCCCCCCCCCCCCCCCCCCCCCCCCCCCCCCCCCCTCAACCTTGATATTTAATGTAAAACTATAATCATGGTGTCTCCTAATGAACCTCGTTCCTTTATTACCTGATTTGTGATTGTCATCATCCTCTGCCTATATAAAGGGAGGCCAGGTGCAATGTCATCTTAAACGCTCCCCTTCCACTGTTTTGGATGATATGTTAGAAAAGTGTTGGCATCATGATTAACTAACTTCGGTCATAAGGTTCTATCTACAGTTCCATTTTATTTGTAAAAATCAGAGAGATGTTTCCAACCTATACAATGTTTCCAGTATAATTATTTTGGAGCTGTTTGAACAAGGAATTTTTAAACTTCACAAGAAGTTTTTCTTTTCTTCCAATTTTAAAGACAATGATCAGTGTATAGGTGGCTAACTTGACTGCCTGTAGAAAATGTTGCTGTTTTTGGCTTATCTCACAAGGCAACATGCCGTGAGTTTGATAAGCTTACCAAATACACATGTAGTATATTAAAACCCATATAATAAATGAGGACATGATCATTGACAGAGGTAGTCAATGATGGGCTTTTTGTATGGGGAAAAAAGGTAATTTTATCTGAAGCAGGAAAGTGGGGTTTTTGTATTAAAAAAGGGTGAGCAAATGTAATAGATATTATTTGTTGAGGTTTTATCTGGATTTTTTTTTTCATTGTCATGTAAGAATAAGGCATCAGCACCCTTTTGGCAAGGTGTAGAAGCGGGAAAGTATTAGTCCAATGTGTTTAGGAGTAAGTCTAACCTTTCCCGTGGGTATTTGGGTGAGTGCAAGATTTGAGAAGTTCATATAGATAAAAATACTTTTCTTACCCGCTTTATGTGGTTTCCATACTCACCAAACCCCACTCCCCCCAATGCAAATATCACCCTTTTTCTGGGGTTGGAGCCAAGCGTGTCAGCTTATGTACGGAAATGCTTAGGACACATTGGTGTGCATGGTGAAGTACAGCTCCTAACTCATATTTGAGCTTGTGCAGTTTTACTAGTCCACGTGGACAATCTAAGATCAATTAATATGTACAGAGTCAGTCAGTCTGACATGATATTTGGCTTTTGTTTTGCATGGCAAGAAAATGCCTGTTAACCATCCATCGCTTGATGGGCCCTAATGGACTTGGGAGGAAATTATGGTCGTATTGATCATCTGAAGGGTAAATAACGTTGATTTGTGAACTATGAGGCTGGGAAAGGGCTTCTCCAAATTCAATTTATTTTCAGAAATTTCATGCAAATTAGAATATTGGTGTGATTGTAGTTGGAAATGTTTCTCTTCTCATGATAAAATGCCGGCTTGTTTTAAGCAATACTTTGTGTGTTCAAAATGTATTTAACATGTTTCCCCCAATGTTCACGTCCCCTTTTTCCTGTATGATTTAATTAATTTCAATGAATTTGGTAGTTCAAATTTTTTTGTTCTTGATGATTGTGTAACCTGGGTTAGCTTGTCTACCTAATACATGAAGATTAAAGATTCAAGTCAAGGTCTTGTTCCTTAAAAAATTACTAACAAATGCAAAATTTGGATAGAGCTCTGGAGTAGGAAAACAAATTTTTTTTGTTATAAATTCACTGTTTTTTTCATATGTTTATATGTTAGATTTATATGCTCATCTTTCTATTGTTCACTCTTTCTTGACGGGAGTTGGCATTTTGCACTTGGATGAGGATATGGCTATTGCTGGTAGTCTGCATTGCCTGTTGCTTGAATACATGAAATATAAAACATGGAGCAACACTAAGTTATCATTCAAGACAATCTATCAATTTCCAATTTTTGTTAGCTTTGTGATATTCTTTGTTTCTTCTAATTTTGTTTTCTAGGTTGAAGAGAGAGAGAGAGACAAAGGCAGCATTTTGAAGGAAGATATTGACTCTGCTGCTGCTACTAAACGGCGGAAACTTAAGAGGGACCATGCATCATCACCTGAGCCTGGTGAGGAGTATTCACCTGTGATGCAACAACCTCCCCATCCTCTTGCAATGGTATCAGCTCCATCGTTTGATGCGAGAGAGAGAGGAGACAGAAAGGGCCTCATAGGGCAACATCGGGGTGGGTACTTGGATGAGCAAGGACCAAGGGTTCATGGGAAGGAAACCACAAGCAAGATAAATCGATGGGAGACAGATCAGTATCCTTTATCAGATAAATTCTTTTTCAATATTTCATTTGATGCTCTCTCTTCTTTAGTATGTTTTTTCATTGCATTCAATGTGATCGTGATGCAAATACTTTTTTTTTCTTCGTTTACCCCCATCATCTTTTGACAGTGCCCCGCATTTT
The DNA here is from genome assembly GCA_038442645.1 of Agave tequilana. Lineage (NCBI taxonomy): Eukaryota > Viridiplantae > Streptophyta > Magnoliopsida > Asparagales > Asparagaceae > Agave > Agave tequilana. The sequence continues at coordinate 4,945 of JAVJIF010016058.1, forward strand.
ACAGAGCCTTGATAGAATCTTACATTGGGCTTTTAAGCAAGAAGGAAGTTGCTAAAATAGTAGTTATCTTTTATTATTCTGGTTAATAACATTTGCATCTTTGTAGGGGCTTTCCAAAATTCCTACTGATTTCTGTTTTAAGCTGGTCTTAGTAGAAAAATAAGTTGGTGTGAGGATGTTATTAAGTTTGTCCTTTTAATTTGCAGTTTTGTTAGAGTTCACAACTGCAGACTCATTCCTGATGTACATAACTTAATTTCTAAACAGATCAGTGCGAAACAATTTGGTCAACTGTAGCTAAAATGAATCTCGAAGGTAGCTCCTTTGCTCTACCATTTTCCAAATTAGATTATGATGATTGATCAGATTGTGAGTTAGTTTGAATACTCTTATAGTCTTCTACTTCTGGTTTGTTCTTGTGGGAACACAAATTCTGCCATGCACTTTTTCTTATTTTCTTTTCCTTTTTTTTTCTTTTTTCTTTTGAAAGTAGAGGTTCTTGTTTTCTTGGTGTATTACTTCACATGGTATCTAATTGTTCACGTGGTTTTTTTTCCTTATCAGTTCATGACACAATTAATGTTCAGATTGCTTTCCCAATCACTAAAGGAGGGGGAAATAATCTGTTTTCATAAAATATCCTCTTTTACATGCTGGCGAGGCAAAACAGGAAAAAAAAAAAAAAAAGAAAAGGAAAGGAAAAGAGGGGGAAAAACACACAACATCAGCTAGACATTTCAAAACATTTTGGTTAAATTTCAGAAGTGCAACTGAAGTGGATACACACCCCCCCCCCCCCCCCCCCCCCCCCCCCCAAACACCAAACCCAGGTGTTGCAGATACGATTACAGATTGTCTAAACATTGAGCTCATTATCTGTATCTGATAATGTGAATTAGGATAAGACATGAATAACTGATTAGATATTACTGAACTTGTGTTTCAGATACTTTAATTTTGGGAATATTGTTTTCTTTTCTCACTGTTCTTTTTAGTTATAGAATTTGATATTCATAATAATTTGTTAATTTGGTTTATCAAAAGATAAATGGAATAATGTTTTGATAAAAATACAAGTCTTGGAATCTGGAAGTCTTTCTAGGATATGGGATTTGGAGAACCATGATTTGAGCTTTCTTAAAAACTTTTGATTCATTTATATACTTCTGCTAGACAATCATGATTTTTCTGCAGATTCGAATGTGGTTTTACTGTGATATTGCCATTCAGATGTGTAGCAAGTTTGTTATATTTCATTCATCCTGTATATATATTTCCTTGACCTTCACTCTTTAAGAGTCCACGAAAGGGAGTGGGAAGACGAGAAGCGGCAGAGAGCTGATGCAAAAAGAAAGCATCGAAAGTAGGAATCAATTATCACAGGCTAAGCCAGAGATTTTTTGGGCAGGCTATATAGCCAGGCTGCACAACTTCGCTTGTCTCAGTCATATTTCTGACAGGTGAGGACCTGGTGCTTAATAGAGGCTGGCTCTTTCGCTATGTGGTTATGGAAAATTGAGAAACCGCTACCTGGAGATGCATGCATTTTTACAGATAAACATGGAATTTGCTGCTTGATTTTCTGCTTTCTTTGCATAGGGAAGCAGCATATATTTCTCTTTTTAGAATTCTGGAACAGGAAAACATGACTTCCTTTTGTTGAGTTGCATGCACACCGGAAAGAGCTCAAATCTGTGCTATATCAATATGTCAGAATTTTTTGGAACAGATGCACAATGTGAATGAGTACCAGAAGATTATGTAATGACCATGCAACTTAGCCTTCTTGGTGATGTATATTGTTGTTTTTAACTATTTATAGGATTACAGGTTCATTGATAGTGTTGTACATGTAGTCTGATTGTGAGGAAATATACACAAACTGACTACAACAATGCTTCCCTGGGAAACAATTTTGGTTCCCAGATCAGTTGCTAGAACAATTGCCAGCTTGGTCGAAATGTCTCTCGATTGAAGTCTGGTAACTGAAATGTATTGCTCCTGTGCTTTTCTATCATAGTGAAATTGTCCAGATCGGCCGACTTCCGTTTGGACATTTTCCTGTTTCCATGTTCTGCAGGTTTATGCCTCTTGCTGAATAAATTTCTCACTTCCTCTATTATGTTTATCTGTATTTACTGCATTTTCTTTTTATGCTTGACCGAGCCTTCGTCTAATTCAGTCTCTCTGAGAGTTCAAGAATTCATGGCGTGGGGGTGTCAAAGGTTTGAATCCCTTAGTAGCAGCAGCTTACCCATTAATCTGTTCCTAGTTTGAAGACTTCAACTACAGTCTGCATGGATTAAAAACTGGGCAGAAATCAGCAAGGAAAGAAATAAAAGAGAGTTTAAAACTATATAGGGGGGTTGAACTACCAAAGACTGGCTAGTCTTTGAGTCTTCTCCCAAAAGCGTTGGAACTTAAATTGGTTGATAATTGTATCAAAGAAATTTAGCTGTCTTGGGTTGGTTCCAGGTTATTATAAAATCATAGTAAGTACGATTCAAAATTTAACAAATTGCGCGTTAGGTGCAAAGCTAAATGTGAAGATTTCTTTTCAAGGAATCTGGCAGAACTCGGCAACGCCGACCCACAATGAAAAACTATTAAGGAATCAAGTCCGAGATGAGGTGTAATTGATAATACAAATTTAAATAAAAAATTGTGTTCCATGCCGAGGCACAAATCAAGTTTATCTTTATTAATTTACGTGGCAGTGTCCTTTGGTTTGATTCAATCTAGTACCCTGCCATGCGTCCTCAATTTAAAATTAAGTGTTCTTGTTAATTTCTCTTCCGGAGGCTGGAGCTGCTTGTAATTGTATGCAAACCAACCTATACTTTTATTATTTGTTACATGGGTCTCTAAAAAGAACTACTCAAAACAGATCCATGAAAAGTTTTACTCAGATCTAAGTATTCGTCGTCATTTAATGCACAAAATATTAGAAGAAAAGAGAGCGAAAATTAGAACGATTGCTAGCTGACCAGTGTGTGCTTGCTTAATTCATTCAACCTGCTCGCCTAACGTCTTCATATTTACACGAGCAATAGGAGATCTCATCGTTGAAAATGTAATTTAATCATGAGTACAACATATAACCCTGCATAATATATGAGTTATTTACCCTTCAGCGCCAGTTGGGAGAACTCTCTCAGCTGGCACTGCGACCTGGTCGCAGTATTAAAAATTTCAGATATTCTTAGTCTAATTATGACTGCGACCGTGATAGCAGTTCTCACGAAAACACTGCAATCATGGTCGCAGTTCTCACGAAAAAACTGCGACCATGATAACAGTCCTCACAAAAAAATATTGCAACCTGGTCGCAGTGCTCATAAAATACTGCGATCATGGTAGACCTGCGCACAAGATTTATAGCTGAGATTCAGTCACGTCGTCGCCAGCTGAGAGACTCTCAGCTAGCGGCTGAGGTACATCCCTCTCTCTCTCTCTCTCTACACACACACATACACACACATATATATGTATATATGTATATATATATGTATATATGTACATACATACATACATATATGTATGTATACACACATATATTTATGTATGTATACACACATATATGTATGTATACACATACGCGCGCGCGCGCACACACACACTTATGTTAGTCACGTCTCCGCCAGTCTCTCAGCTGGCAGCTGAGGTACATCTCTCTCTCTCTCTCTCTCTACACACACATGTGTGTATATATATACATATATGTATATATATACATACATGAGATCTGTTTGCTAATAAAAGAGTTAAGGGAGGTGTTTTCTTCTTCAGTGTTTATAGTATAGGAGGTGTATCTACAGTTAACCTATTAAAAATATATGATTTTGAGCAATATTTCCAAGTTATGCAAAGTGCTCTCTATTAGTCAGGAAGGGTATCAAATAAACTAGTTTTTATCATCTTCAATGAATAATAGTAATATCACGTTAACAAAAATCATCAAGAATTATCAAAGAAGGGCTTGCTTAGTGATAAAAGAGTGAAACTGAGTTATTGGGCATCCTAATTCAAGATTGGTCTCTACACTTTTGTTAATTAATATATATATATATATATATATATATATATATATATATATATATATATATATATATATATATATATATATAATTACAAGATGGATTCCTTAATTTCTACCCTTTTGTTTTGAAGACAAATTACCCATTTTTTTATCATAGAGATAAATATTTTTGGGTAATCAACAAGAAGAGCCAAGTGAAAAATCCATAATCTGCATCATTTGTCACTAATCCATGATAAACAAAAAAAAAAAAAAAAACCCATAATATAGAAATTAAAGGAAAATAACAAGCAACAACATTCAAGCAAACAAACCAGCACATTGCTCTTGTTCTTTACTTCTTTATAACATGTATCAAATAAAATCATCTTTCACCTTAAAAATGAGACAACATCTCAACTATCTGTACAAATCCGTTTGTGTGTATTTTTTTTTAAACTTCATTTTCTACCCGAATTGCTCAAATCAAATTTATCACACTCAGAATGCCCTCTTCAGCCCTTTGAAATCCATGACATCAATGCACTCAAACTTGTCTTTAGACCCATTCATGATCTTGAGAAGCTCAGTTGCCTTCTCTTTAGCTCCTCCACTGCATCCCACTTGCAGCAGCAGTAACACTTTCTGAAAAGCCCCAACTTGCATTGCCTCAAACAGAACCCCTCCCCTCTCCTCTTCCTTGTAGTTCCTGATGAGCTTCCAGAGAGCAGAGACCACAAACTCCGTCGCCACGTCGGACACCCGAAACATCTTCTTCACGAGCACGGGCACGGCCAGCGCGTGCCCGTAGGCAGCCTCCCGCCCTCTCTCGCAGCTGCAGATGGCGTCGAACAACGCCAGCACCTTCTCGCACATCGCCTTGTCCGAATCCACGAGAAGTTCAAGAACCAGAGGAACCAATCCCAACTCCACAGACCTCGTCGCGCTCTCCTCGCTGCCTGAGATCAAGAAGTAGGATGCAGCGAGAGACGCGTTGGTCGCTCGAGGCGAGATTGGCTTTCTGATGAGCTCAATCAGTGATTCGATCAGCCCGTCAGTCTCTGTGGCGACTCTGACAGCATCTTTGTTTGTTGAGAGCAATTCTCTGAGTACTGCGACTGCATTGAGCCTGGCAGCTAACTCCCCAAATTTCAGGATCAAGACTATGGATTTTAAAGAATCGCGAGAGCCGAGGTGCCAGCAGTTGTCGTGATCGAGAGGGAGGAAACAAATCATTGTTGACAAGATCTCGTCAAAGACACCGTCGAAGGCACTCTTGTTGCAGCTGGCGAGCTCACTGAACAGAGCGGCCAAGACTCGGGCAGCGCCGGCGGCAGCAAAGCACCGCCGGTCCTCTCGCTCTCCTTCGTCAACGACTTGACTTTGGTCACCAACTCGTGAGCCCGAACACGATTGTTCGACAGCTCGGACAGAATCTCGGTCGCCCGCGATGCCGTGATCGGGATTTTCGGTGTGGGTATCCTCTCGATGCCGTGGGAACGGTGAGCGACGCACCAATCTTGGATCAATCGGCGGAGGGAGTGGTTCGGGATGACGTCATCTGGCACCAGTTCTTGGTTGGTGACGGGGCACGTGGAATTGCCCATGTCAAGCCACGCCTCGATGCTGCGGCGGTCGTAGGTGATGCCCGTCGACACGATGACCGGGTCCATCATCAGATCGAGGGAGATCGGGCACCGGAAGTGGTTCGGGATCAAGAGCTCGGCGATTTGGGCGCTTGGTGGTGGCTTGATGAGTTTCTTGCTTCTCCTTGTTGATGCCATTAGATTTGAGAATTGAGAGAAGATGATGACAACTTCTTTTGTGTGGGTTGAGGAATTAAGGGGGTTTGTTGATTGTATGTATTTATGTTGGTTGAAGTTTGAATTGAAGGGAGAAACATGAAGGTTGACCGTTGAAAGTTTGAATGTGTGAAACCCGCGGAGATTAAACGGTTACAGCTTTATTAAACCGAGCTTTAGAGAGAGAGAGAAAGAGAGAGAGAGAAAGAGAGAGCGGCTTGTGGTTGGATTGGAAAATTTGACCGGTTAACGTGAGCCGGGTCAACGAGTCGGTGGACCGGATCGTTGCCTTTGGGAAATGGGAATTAGATCCGTCGGTCTGATTGCTTTTCCTTTGGACCGGGTCGGTTCTTTTTTATCTATTAATTAATTTGTAGGTAGGTCTGTATCTTAAAATTGGTTGTTCAAGACTTTGTACGTGTACCACTAGTAAACGGGAAGGGATTTTATATTTATTTTCGAAGAAGAGAAAAGTATGAACGACTTGGGCTTATGAAGAAGGACGAATTTCAGCGGAGACTTAGGCTCTGTTTGGCGAAAATTCTCTCCCTTTTTTTTTCAAGAAAATTTGTCTGTTATTGTCAGTTTTCTAGCTTGTTTGCTGTCTGAATTAAATTGAAACAAAATCTAAAAAATTGCTAATGCTTTGATGACATCAACAAGCTTTTTACGATTCACAAACAAATAAGATTTGAGAAAGTGAAAAAAATTAACATTGGTCTCCACTAAAATCTAACTCGTCTTTCACGTTCCGAGCAAACATGCATGCCCTTAGGATTAGGGTCCCATTTAAATCCTGACGAGGACCGTTAAATGAGCAAGTCATTCTGAAACGGTACGTGTTTAGTTTGACAGTTATTATGATTTGACTTGAATTTGTAAACAAGCTGAACTGAATCCAACTCATAAATGTACAAATATATACATATATCTTTTTAAATTATGTAATATTTAACATGAGCTGTATAATTAGTAATTATAAGTTTTTTGTACTAATAAAATCTACTCAAAGCAAATTTAAAACTAAAGAAAAAACAAAAATAATGATATAAGACTTGTGGGAGAGAGGAGGTAGAGGAGATGGAAGAAGGTAGCACAGAGATCGGACGACAAAGGAGCGAGAAACAGCGCATGGAGCAGGCCAAAAGTGCTCTTGGTCGACCGCCCGGTCGACCGGTGGAGGAGGCCGGTCGACCGCCCGGTCGACCGGCGTGCACGAGCGTGCACAGGAAGGAGCGGTCGACCGGCCCGGTCGATCGACTGAAAGCAGGCCATTCTTGGTTGGGCGCGGTCGACCGGGCCGGTCGACCGACAGGCGCGTTTGGACTTTCCTTTTAGGATTCGAATTCCTTTTCTAGATGGGATTGAATCCAACCTGGGTTTCCATAAATTTAGGGACTCTATGGTTATAAATAGAGGCTAGAGGTCTCATGTATTGTATCCCTAAGAATCCCAAAGAAATATCTCCAAGAATTCTTCAAGTCCCCTCTTGTATTAGTTGTATTGATTGTTGAATCAATAAAATCTCTCTCTCCCTTGTCCCGAGGACGTAGGCACGTTGGCCGAACCTCGTTAAATTTGTGCGTTGATTGCTTTTCTCTATTGGTTGTTGTTCCTATTGTGTTAGTTGTTTCTCCGGCTACATTGAGTCTCCGCCAGGTGGGCGGATTCCTCAAGGGTGGTTGTTGTTTTTTTTCCTCGCCGCTGCGCATAACAAGTGGTATCAGAGCATCCCAGATTCGACGTGGGATCATCTGTTGATTCAAAGGACATCTATTGCTGATTGGCGGAGATCGTGTGTCGATCTCGGATCAGAGTTGGGACTGTTTGTGGGATCGTGTGTCGATCTCAGAGCAGCGTGTAAAGATTGCTCGAGGAATCAAGTTGGTGGAGTAGATTACTTCGGAAACTCTTCGAGGGTTTCGTGTGGAGGTAAAGATCCTGTTTTTATCTAGTTTATTTTATCTAACTCCGTTTGTTTCCACATTGTTTGAGGAATCAGTTGAGAAGATGGCTGGAGAAAGTATATCGATGAGATCCATGAATCCACATCCAAGGATTGATGTGGTAAAGTTCAACGGGACGAACAACTTTGGTATGTGGAGGTGTGAGGTTATGGATGCGCTGACGGCATCAAACCTCGAAGACACACTACGTTGGAGAAGAAGCGCGCATCAACGACGGAAAAAGATTGGGACAAGATGAACCGTTCAGCGTGTGGCTTGATCAGGTCTTGTCTGACACAAAACATCAAGTATTAGGTGTTGCATGAGACATCTGTGAGGCAGCTGTGAGAGATCCTCGAAAGGAAGTATCTGACGAAGAGCATAGAATCACGACTGCAGTTGAAGAGTAAGGTCTATGGGTTTCAGATGCAAAGAGGATGCTCCGTTAATGAACACTTGAACCGCTACGCAAAGCTTCTTACAGATCTAGTTAATATGGATGTGAAGACTAGTGAAGAGGATAAGGCAGTAATTCTTTTGAACTCTCTTCCTAGGGAAGAGTATGAGGCCTTTACTCTTACTTTTCTAAATGTAAGACAATCCCTTAACTACGATGAGATTACTCCTGCACTTGCGAGTTATGAAGTAAGGAGACAGGACCGACTGTCTTCTTCAGGAAGCACAACAACAGAGACATTGGAGGTAAGAGGCAGAAGTTTCAATAGGAAGGGAAGAGACGATCGGGGGAGATCAAAGTCCAGATCAGGCTTCAGAAATCTGAAGAAGAATCAGTGTGCCTTGTGCAAGGAACTAGGACACTGGAAAGCTGAATGCCAGAGGGCCAAATGTAAGAAGGTGGAGTGTAAGACTGAGGCAAATCTTGCAAAGTGGTCAGTACTCAAGGCAGTACCTCACAGGCAGATGGATCAGACTCGGACTCATCGGTATTCTCTCTCTCTGTTACTACCCCTACTGTTTGTAACTTAGATAATGCTGAGTGGATCTTGGATAGCGGAGCCACTTATCATGTGTGCCCGAACAGGGCCTGGTTTTCTAGCTTTGAGAAGCTGGATGGATGTTACACGATCATGGGTGATGACCATCCGTGTAATATAGAAGGGATGGGTACAGTCCGTATCAAGATGGGTGATGGGATAGTACGAGAATTGAAGGAGGTGGGGTATGTTCCTCAACTCAAAAGGAATCTTATCTCTGTTGGTGCTTTGGAAGCATTGGATCTGGTGATATCTGTTCGAGATGGTGTTCTCAAGATGTTCAAAGGCTCGATGGTGATGATGAAGGGCGTCCGCTAGGACAATCTCTACTACTTGAAGGGCAGTACGGTTACAGGTCAGGTGGAGACTTCTAGTGTTGGCCCAAAAGGTTACACTCTCCATTTGTTTAGAGTTTTGATGATAACAAACAAATAAGAGCTATTTGGTACTAATACGTTTGTTCAAGATGAGTTTCAGGTTAGTACCATATTTGGAGGCCATTGCTTAGCTTTTGCAAGATATTCTAGGTTCATGAAGCAAAGAAGGCTATGACACATCAAGGAAGGAACTTAGAAGAAAAGGCTCTAGCAAGGCATTGCATGGTTCAAGAAGACTTCATTAGATTTGTTTTTAGTTTTATAGTTTTGTTAAAAATAGTGAATAGGTTTGAAGCTCTATATTCCAATACACACGTTTTTGCGCACATGTCTTTCCTAGAAATATTCCCTATATATATATATACAAAATATTTTAATATAAAGCCTCTTGTTTATAAACTCAATTTTGGGTAGTATACATGTTTCAAATCAAAACTATTTTGTTAGATTTCAAATCCCCTTCAAAAATCTGTTTCAGGTTTGATTTTTGGCCTGATCCGGTCGACCGACACTAAGTCAGGTCATATCAGTCGACCGACCCAGTCGACCGAGGTTCTGACTGTTGGTGCGTATCCGTGTGCACGTTTCTCGGTCGACCGACCGGTCGACCGACTGAAGTGTAGTTGCTCTCTGTTTGTGCACAGTCGACCGGGCGGTCGACCGGAAGCCCGCAACGGCTATTTTATTTGAACCTCCGGTCGACCGACCGGTCGACCGAAAGAGCCGTTTGACCAGTAACGGCTATTTTTCTGAGGTGTTTTATTTTTGTCTTTTTCTTTCTCAAAAGGGTAAATGATATTTGCTGATCCTAATACTTCCTAATTAGCCTTAAGTGAGTTTTATCTTTAAACCCTATCCCTCTACTATAAATAGGGGTGTTTAGGGAGAGGTTGATTACAACAAAAATTTGCAAAAAAAAATTTCAAAAGTTTAAGGCATTCAAAAGAGCTTTGTTTCTTGGTTTTTGTGCTGAAATTCTCTCTCATTTTCTGAAGTGTTTTTCAAAACTCTCTGATTTAGTTTTCTTTTTCTACTTACAAACAAGAGCTTCAATCCTACTCATTGTTCTATAAGGATTTTGTAAGGGAAGAGATTTTTTTAAGAGAGTTTGTGGTCTTCTGATTACCAAGAGATACTTGTACTTGAGATTGTGGAGTTGGGTACTCCGGTGTATTTGTATCTTTGTGAAGTTATAGTGGTTAGAAATCCTTCTAGGGAAGGCGGGGACGTAGAGCTGGGTGCTCGAACCTCGAAAAAATTCTCGGTGTTTGCATTTGGTTTACTTGCTCTTGCTTCTTACTTTACTTTCATTGCTCTTATTACTTGCTTTCTATTTTCATTGCAATATTCACTTGTTTTCATTCATCTTGTCAATCAAAGTCCCATACAACAAGATTGCATTGTGCACCTCCAACTCATATCCAGAGGAATCACGAGGAAGGAGTTCAGAGCCCTTCACGGGGAATCCGGCTTCTAGTCTTGTTTAGGGAGATTGTTGCATCATAATTTTTATTTGTGCATTGATTAGCATTATCACCTATTCAGCCCCCTCTAGGTGATTTTCAATTGGTATCAGAGCTTGGACTCTAGGTTTGGCTTAACATCCTTAGAGAGATCCTAAAAATTTGCTAATCAACATTTGCATTCATCCATTCATTCACTAGTAAACATGGTCGATAACATTAAAACCCCTCCTAAATTTGATAGACTTAATTTCCCTATTTGGAAGGTTAGGATGACTATTTTCTTACAATCTTTAGGCAGCCTAGTTGCTAAATCCTTGACCAAACCCTATGTTGTACCTGATAGTGATGAAAGCACTTGGACCGAATTTACCTTTAGAGAATATGAGGCTAACTCAAAGGCCCAAAACTCCCTCCTAACCACCTTGAATGAGGATGACCTTACACGGGTAATACATTGCCAATCCGCCTATGAGATTTGGCAACATTTGTTGGTCACGCACGAGGGGACATCACAAGTAAAGAGAGCTAAGATAGATCTCTTGAGTGTTGGCCCAAAGGCCTTCCACTCTAGTTTTGATGATGATTAACTCATGTAGTTATGTTTACTAATAATCTTGTGTTGTTTAAGTTTCAGATCATTAATCAAGATATTAGTTTGTGATTAGCTTCAACAAGGTGTTTAGAAGCTTTTCATGATGATTTCAGGGCCAAAACTTCAAGATCACACATTGCCTAGCCCATGGATGGAGTTTTGGAGCAAGTCTTCTTGATGACACAAAGACTTAGGTATCCTAGTTTAGATAGTGTGTTTTAGATCCATTTGTAAAGCTTAGTATAGTTGATATGCTCAAGTGCACATACACACACGTTTTAGGTTTTGAATTTGGTTTTCATGAATAGTTTGATCAAAACAAGTTTACTTTATTTCTATGTATATTAGATATGTTCTAGATATACATACATGCTTATATGACTTATACAAACTTAGTTTGACATACCTATTCATGTAGTTTTATGTTTTGGTATAAAACATATTTTTGAAATTAAAGACAAAAACTATGATATATTTGTTGAATGTGTATTAGACCTATGTCCATATGCATCATGCTTAATAATGTTCAAATATCATGTTTTTGTATTTCTATAAGTTTTAAGAAAATCAGATTTCCTATTGAAAAATCAAGTTTGATAAAAATACAAGTTTTGTTTTTGATAAAATTGGCAAGACACAAAAATGAATTGATATGTTGATATATTGTCTTGAAATTTTTATCACTTGTTTGAGTTTCAATATAAAATGATAAAACAATTTTTATGGTATTTTTAAAAGAGATAAAAGATTTTTTAGAAAATATTTTTCCCAAATTTTCTGTCTTTTTTTTTTTGTGCTGACAGGCTGGTCGGTCGACCCGGACGGTCGACCGCACCAAGAGCCGGTCGACCCGTAGGGTCGACCGACGTGCACAGATGTGCACGTCTGGTCAGACACAAAACGGTCGACCGAGCCGGTCGACCGGGTCTGAGAGCTCTGCTCTCGGGTTGTTTGGGTCGACCGTGCCGGTCGACCGAGATGAGAGCTCTGCTCTCTGTTTGGTTGGGTCGACCGGGCCGGTCGACCGCAGTTGCCCAACGGTCATATTTCTGACCGTTGGCGGTCGACCGGGCCGGTCGACCGGCAGCCTGTCAGGCTGGCAGCTCAGCCTAACGGCTAGTTTTCTGATGGGCCTATATAAACCCCATCTCTTTGGGGATTTTGGCTAAGTTTTTTAAGAGAAAAAATTCTGGTTTTCTGAAGTATTTAAAACAAGTTTTTCAAAAGTGTTTGGGGCTTTAATCTTTCAATCTTTATTGTTTTAGGTTTTTGGAAAAATCAAAGAAAAGAATATTTTGGGAGATTTGTCTTGGTTTTCATTCTATATCTTTTGTAAGAATTTTTCCAAGTGTTTTTCTTTGTTGCTTGTTTTCCAAACACCTAGTTTTCCACACTTGAGCTATCATACTATCCTAATCTATTAGGATGTTGTTTTTGTGGAAAAGAAAAGAGAAAAGAAAAGAGAGAGAGTTTTGAGGTTGTTGTTGTAACCACTAGTTGTACACCCTTATTCTTTGTGTATCCCTCTCTTGGTAGAGGTGATCGGGTGATTGGTTTGCTCCCTCTAGTAAGAGGTGGAGTTGGTTTGTAAACCCTCTTCGGTAGAGGTGTTGGTTGTTTGTTGTATTGGCTACGGGCCTACCCCTCGGTTGTGAGGTGGTTGTTTGAGAGAGGAGTTCGGTACTCCCTTGTTGTACAAATCCTTCTCGGTGAAGGTTCCCTCGGTGGGAGTCCTCAGTGGACAGTATAGTGGATTGGAAATCCTACACGGTGGTGTAGGCGGGGATGTAGAGCAAGGGTGCTCGAACCTCGTAACATATCTTTGTGTTTGCGTTTGATCCACTTTTCTCTAACTCTCTCTTTACATTTGTGCAAAGCATCATACTTCATTCATATCATATTTGCTTGTGTTGAGCATAATTCATCTTGTCATATCATATTTATTTGCTCGTGCCTTGCATAATCTATTTTGCTATATCCTTGATTGCTTGGCTTGATTGTGTGTGCACATTGCTTGGATTGCTTGTGTGTGTGCCCAACATATACTCATCCAATAAGAGCTTCACGTAGCGCCTCAACCCATTGCAAGGGGAATCAAGGGGAGTTAGTCCAGAGCCTCGCAAGGAGAATTCGGCTACACTTGTTGTATTGTATTAGTTTGTGCATAATTTGCATTAGCTTCCGCATTTAGCGCACTTAGTTTTGCATTAAGTTTTAGATTAGCACTAACACCTATTCACCCCCTCTAGGTGTTTTTCAATTGGTATCAGAGCCAGTGCTCCTGATACTTAGGCTTAACATCCTAGGAGTGAGATCCATTTGCTTTCTAATCTATTGTTTGCATTTGCTTGTTTGCACACATATAGTTTACCATGGCTTTCATGACCCCACCTATGTATGACCCTTCCAACATTCATGTTTGAAAGATTAGGATGACCGTTTATTTATAAACCCTAGGTCATAAAGTTTATCTTGCTATTACCAAGGAATCCTTCCTTAGTGATCGCAATCATATAGGGGCCAATGCACATGCCCTAGAGGCCATTAGAAGCACATTACCTAAAGATTATCTTATATGTGTTTCTAACATTGATTCCGCCTTTGCAGTGTGGAACAAATTGACAACAACAACCACCACCTCGGAGCTTCAAGTGTAAATTCAAGAAGAGGAATCTAGTGGAGAATCCGATTCTCAATGCTTCATGGTCCAAGGGAATGACTCCCTTGAGGTACATTCGGAACCCCACTTAGATTGTGATGATAGTTCTAATTCTTCATGTGATGATAATATTGATCCCCATGCTTTAAATGAAGAACTTTCTATTGTTTGTGAAAAGTTAATAGAAAAATACAAGATTTTGAAAAAGAAAAGTCTAGATATTGAAAAAGAAAATAAAAGTTTGCATTCTAAACTTGATTGTGTTTTGCAAGAGAAGGTTGAGGTCTATAATGAAAGGGATGCATTAAGATCTCAATTAGATCTTGCACTTAAAGAAAATGAATTTTAAAGTCTAAAAATAATTGTGAAACAATTTTGAAGAAAAATGAAAACTTATCTTCAAAAATTGATTTTGTTTTAAAAGAGAATGTTGATTTGAAAAACAAATTATTTCCATTTCAAATGATTTAGATGTGTGTTTAAAGAAAAATGTTATTTTGAAAAATAAGATTGATGCACATGTTTGCCATGCTAGTGTAGCCTCTTCATCTAGTCTACCTAATGCATGTACTTCTTCTTCTAAGATTAATGATGATATTTGCTTGCTTAAGAAGAAGGTAGATTGTTTGGGCTCCACTATGAGCAAATGTGCTAAGAACCATACACGCTTGGAAACCTTGGTTCGTAAGAAACAAGTTCCAACTTTTATGCATGCACACCCTCCACGGCATACACATGCTCCACACGGACACCATCAACACATGTATGCTCATGTGTACACATGTACACATTGTGGCCGAAAAGGTCATCTTGCTAAATTTTGTTATGATCGTTTACATGTTGAGAATTTAGCAAAGAAGTTTGTTTGGGTTAGAGAAGGGACTAACCCCCATGGACCCAACAAGATGTGGGTACCAAAGACCACCCCTCCTATTGTTTTTGATGTAGGTGTGGGCTCTCACATGACGTGAGAGTGATGACACCTTGGAGTGGATGCGTTCCGTGCTTAAAGGAGATTAAATGGATGCATCACTTTCAAGGGAAGATTTGGTGGAGATGACCACCATGTTTTGGAGACAAGGAGAGTTGCCTTCTAGGTTTTGGTAACAATTCTTAACTCCTTATGTTTACATGCCTTCCATGTTTATCTTTTATAGCATGATTTGCTGTTTAGTGATTATCATGAACATGCCATGTTAATTAGATTAGTGCCATACTTATTAGTTGGTTGAAACATCCATGTTTTATATGGACTTATATTTTTGTGTTTTCACCTTGGTAAACTAATTTGTATGACCTAGATCTAATGCACATGCATGTACATATTGATCATATATGTGTTGTGTTTCATATTAATGTTTTATAGCATGTTTTCATTGTCTATGGATTAGTATGTAAATGCTATGATTATTAGATCCTTGACATACATATATAGTATTTGAGACACACATGCTTGTATGAACCCATTCTTAGTGTTCTCACTTTTGTTTAAACTATAATGTACATCATGAATCTAATACATGTGAATTTACATAATAATCATGTTTTTAGTCATGGTGATTTCTTTATTATGTTTTGATGCTTCATGTTAAGATTACTTGTTTAGATGTTAGTTTTCATTAAAACTAGGATTTATACTTGTACATATAGTGGGCCACAAATAAATTTATATATGTTTGGGCTTGATTGCTTATTTGAACCCATTAGATGTGCTAGTATAGTCTAGTTTTGATGATTCATACATTTTAAACTTGTATTCCCATTTTGGATTTGTTTTATGAGTTTTTCACTTTATGTATATGGTTGTATTGCCAAACTTTAAGATATACATGTATACCCCTTGAGTCATTTGCCTTTCATGCAAATCTATATATATGGACTCAATTGTGTTTAGGGATATGTATGTATACTTCTTGTGTTGACAATTCATACATATACTATGAAATGAAATTTGTTTTGGTGAAGTTTTTCTTGATTTTGTGTTTAATTGTTTAACTTCATGTATATATCTATCTTGTCCAAACTATTAGATATACATGTTTATCCTTTTGAGCCACGTGCCTTCATGCATATACACTTTGTGGACTCGTTGTGTTTTGGATATGTATGTATACTTTAGTTTGTATTAGACATACATATGCCATGAAAGTTAAATAAGTTTTGATGATTTTCGTGTTTTCATGATTAAGGAATAATTGAGCTTAATGAAAAATTTTCATGATTATGATATTCACACTTTATATGTACACTCACTTTTATTGCTTGCTCATGTTTTGTTTTCATGAGTCAAAATTGTGCTTAATTGGATTAGAGTGTTGATTTTCATGTGGATTTCTTATTTCATGAAAAATAATTTCGTTTTATTCCTTACTTGAAGGATTTCGTACTAGTTTAAAAGATTTTCCATTTAACTAGTTACGGTATTCTTCACTATGGTAGTGATTTTCACACAAAGCTTATTTTCAAATCTATTTTTGAAAACCCCTACCTTCTATGGGAGGATGGATGGGAGATCATGGTCTTGTATGCTTTAAAATGGAAATCATTTAAATCTTGAACCTTGATTGGGAGGTATTGTAATATGATGTATACACTTGAACTTATTGCTATGTCAATTGGTATCATTGAACTCTTTCAATTGGTATCATTTTGATCTTTTTGTATACTCATATGTTTATTGTGTATGTATATTTTCAATTGGTATCATCTATTGGTGATTGGTACTCATTCTATTTCATACACTTTTATTGGTGCTTAAGATATAAATTTTTCACAAAATCTTGTTTATGCTAGTGCTTGAGTTTCAATTTTGTTTCAATTGATTATTTTTATATTGGTATCAAGCCTATGCATCTTTTAGTTGGTATTTCATAAAGGGGAAGAAAATTTAATTTTGTCTTTCAATTGGTGATTCGTCAATTGGTTTTTGTTTCCCACTCCATACTTTATGATTGAAAATTTCATATTGGTATCATATGTTTTATATGAAAATTATTTACAATTGGTATCAAAATTTTGTTTAGACATTCAAAATTTATTATGTTTAATTTCAATTGATATCAAGATGCTTCATTGACATATTTATCTATTGATATCATGTTGTTTATAGTCACCCCTTATTGACTTTGTTTTTGTTTTAGACAAAAGGGGAAGAACATTGTTCTATTGTTTTGATTGACTTAAAAGGGGAGAAAGATTTTTACCCCTCACTTTATTGTTTGGATTGTTTAACCCCTTCTTGATCTTTTTGTTTGACAAAAAGGGGAGAAAAATTTGTTTGATTTGATTTTACTTTGAACCCTTTGTTGATGATTGACAAAAAGGGGAGAAGTATTTGAGTTTATATGCATGTTTTTGCTTAAGGGGGAGAAGTATTTGTCTTCCTTGTTACTTATGAAGATATGTTTTTGTATTGCAAATAGGAGAAAAAGATTTTGATTTATGCCTGTTGCATGTTTTATCTCCATACTTGCATACATATTCATGTGCTTCATTTCCATATCTTATTATTTATGTCTATGCATGAGTTAAGGGGGAGCTTCTTTGAAGCTTAACTTTAATCCATGCATATATAACTCCTAAGTTTTGTCATCATCAAAAAGGGGGAGATTGTTGGCCCAAAGGCCTTCCACTCTAGTTTTGATGATGATTAACTTATGTAGTTATGTTTACTAATAATCTTGTGTTGTTTAAGTTTCAGATCATTAACTAAGATATTAGTTTGTGATTAGCTTCAACAAGGTGTTTAGAAGCTTTTCATGATGATTCCAGGGCCAAAATTTCAAGATCACACATTGCCTAGCCCATGGATGGAGTTTTGGAGCAAGTCTTCTTGATGACACAAAGACTTAGGTATCCTAGTTTAGATAGTGTGTTTTAAATCCATTTGTAAAGCTTAGTATAGTTGATATGCTCAAGTGCACATACACACACGTTTTATGTTTTGAATTTGGTTTTCATGAATAGTGTAACCCCCTGCTTCCCGGTGTACGTATCACCGTATCAGTGCTCGATACGACGTACAAAAGTGATTTGATCTCCGTGGTAGTCCGATTGAGCTGATTTCTATTTCAAAAATTATTTTCTAATATTTTAGATTTTTCAGAATTTTCTGGAATTTTTCTGGATTATTTTGGAAAATCGTCGGAGTCTGTGTCGACCGATACCGATAATCGACATTCTGATTTTTATTTCACAAACGGAGTTGAATTTTGAGAATCGGCTTTCACCGTATGTCTTAGAATCACATGAGCTACGTTTGGGTATTTTTGGGGATTTTTCTGAATTTATCGAAAATCTGGCCAAACCGGTGTCGCCCGTATCGGCGAGACACTCCGGGATTTTTAATTTGCAAACCGGATCGAGTTTCTGTAAACCGTCTTCATATTACGTCTCAGGATAATATTCTCTATTTTCTTTAATTTTTTGACACTGTTCGGAGCTAATCAATTTTGGACCCTATTATAATATTAATTAAATATTATAAAATACTTCTCTCTTTTTCTTTTTCCTTTCCTCTTCTCCATTTCGCTGGAGACTTCTCCCACCGCCTCTCCACCGCCTTCTCTCTCTCCTTAATTACACCTCCATTCCTCTCTCTCTCTCATATATCTCTCCAAATTCTCTCTCTCCACAAATTTTCCCTCTCTCACTCTCTCTCTCACTAAAATTCCCTCTCTCCTCTCCCTATGTCACCCGCCCTCTCTCTCTGTGTGTGCAGACCCATCACGGGGGGCGGCTCAGTTGTCGCCAGCGGTCCGGCCAGGCCGCCGGCCGCCAGCCGCCGGCGCCGGCCGCAACCCCGGCGGCCGCACCCCCTCTCCTTCCTCCTCCTCTTCTTCTTCTTCTTCCTTTCTTTTTCTTTTCCTTTTTCTTTCTTCTTTTCTTTCCCTGCTGCTACTTCTTCTTCTCTTTTCTTCTCTCTCCTTTTCTCTCTCTATCTCTCTCTCCCTCTCTCTCTCTCAGAATCATCGCCGGCGGCTAGACCCGCCGCCGGCGGGGCTTGAGCGCCGCCGGCCGGCGCTGGCCGGCCGGCCTGCTCGCGCAGCAGCAGCAAAGGCGGCTGCTGCTGCTGCTGGTGTCTTATTGGGTTCGGGTCAATAATAATGAGGGGGAGGGTTGGGTTTGGATATAAACCCAACCCGATAACCCGTTAGCCCAATTACCCATAACTTAAGTTAACGGGTTTGAGTAGTGGATCTAAACCCGACCCGTTAACCCGTCTACCCGCATCCAAAAGGTAAATTTTGCAGAAAACCCCCTGTGACATTTTATTAATTGCATTTGAATTATGTTTATTTACATATTTAACCCAGTTTGCTAATTTTTAGCGTTCGGGCAATATCGGGAGCATCCGGACTCCGATTTGGACGATTCTGGATCCGTTGCGATCGTGGGAACGAGAGCTACAGTCCTGTAGCCAGTTTGTGAGTGTTTTCTTTTTAATAAATTATATTTATTCCTATTTAATAACTGGAGTGGTTGCTTTATGGGTAAATCGGTCAATTGTTAATAACTAACTGGACCACAGTGTAGTGACCACAAAATATGTTATCTGCTTAAAATATCATATAGGTGATAGATGAATATGGTAAACTGAGTAGATGACTATTCCACAAGATTTCGTTACTTCTATTACATATCTTGTTACACTGACACTGTCACCGTTACGTACCCACCGATACACTTGACACAGTGATGGCCATGCAACCTCCGACACACTACACAGA
This sequence comes from Agave tequilana, assembly GCA_038442645.1. Classification (NCBI taxonomy): domain Eukaryota; kingdom Viridiplantae; phylum Streptophyta; class Magnoliopsida; order Asparagales; family Asparagaceae; genus Agave; species Agave tequilana. The sequence goes on from JAVJIF010016058.1 coordinate 24,529, forward strand.
GCACTATCATATCATGTTCATGACCACTGTTCCATGAATACGCGACACCCTATACGGCCACAGATAGACTGATCCACAGAGACACTAGACATGCATGCTAGATACCGTTATTTCATACACTGGTATCATCTTTACACGACTACGGTAGTTCATTAGCCATGTTATTACATTGCTACACGGACCATTATTATGACGCAGATAGGTTACACGGATTATTGCTACACATATATGATTACTACATTTCATATTATTATTCTCATCATGCTATGGATTCTCAGCATATCACGGTTACACATGCATGTATGATTTCTTTATTCTTGTCATATGGATCCCCGTTCATATTACCTTTATTATTGTTCCATGTTACCGGATACATGTTATATGCTTGTTTCACGTTACTGATATTGTTATTTTCGTTACTGGATACATGTTCCCGTTATTGATATGGATATTCCCGATACTGGACTTGAGAGCTGTTGATATGCTATATGTGGACTTCCACATCTATTGATCCCGTTATATTGTTCCCGTTATATTGTTCTCATGATATTGTTCTCGTTTCCCGTTATATTGTTTCCGTTATATTGTTCTATGCGATCAACAGAGCTCTGATTCAGTTATCATGTTACCCGTATCATGTACTGTTATTTGTTCTTGTTACATTGGATACTTGACATATCAGATCATAATGATAACTGGGTTATGGGGGAGACTTGACGGTTGATTAGATCTTATCGGGTGATGTACTGGATCCATATTGTTAGTCCCACTGCAGGGGACGGTAGTGCTACCTACCACTAGCTCCATGAGCTCCCGTTACTTGATTCGTGCTCCCCTCTTAGCGGAGGGCCCTGGTCTTAGCAGCCAGGGGTCCGTTTAAGGCCGTGATCCCGGGTATGCACGGGATACACTTACCCGATAAGAACTCCTCGACCATGGGTTTCCAATTAACATAATAAAACAGTATACACAATAGTGATGTCGGGAACACTTGTTATTTGATCACTCTCTCGTTTGGATAATGGTACCCGTAGGCCATGTCTGGATGGGTTATACTGGAGTGCAGGCTCCAGTATGAACTGCCAGTGGTATGGGACACTGGAAGGGAGTAATTAAAATACCAAGTGGTACTGATTGCTACTATTGTATAAATAACATGAACTGTCCGATCCCGATAATGTTACATGACTTGCCTGATACATGTTGACTACTTGTTATTGTTCCTTGCCTGATACATGTTTCTTATTGTATAGTTGTACTTCTTATTGTACCTGATCATTTATCCGATATCATGTTACATGTCTCTTTGTTACTTTACCCGATACAGGTTACACTTTCTGTAGTGGCATCCTATTCATGCTTATGTGCATATATTCTATTTTCTGTATACCTTGCATACATCTTCACTGTCTATGCACCACACCGTATACTGGTTAGGTAGCATATGCCCATCTACATGTTCACTGTTATAACAGCACCACTAGCATGTACACTCGTCAGCAGGATACGATTAGAGACATGACCTGATGATAACCGGTTAGGTAATAATGATAGTAAAAGATGACCTGTTTATATATTCCTACTGCTTATTATATGGTATACACCATCACGTATCTATAGTAGTATCATGCTTGTAGTACTATAGTATATATTACTGCCTCCTTCATTTTACCACTCACTAGGTCGCTTTCTGACGACCCTGGGTTTGCGTGCCCAGATTGGAGATCCGCGTACCGTAGTATCCGAGAGTACCATGGAGTCACATCGGAGCTCCCTCATCGGGATTATTCCTAGGTATCTTGGTGTTTTATTTCCGTTATCTTATTTGTCTCCATTTTTCATATCTGTTATGATCACTGACCTCTTTCTGCAGGTATTCTTGTACTTATTTCATGCTGGAACTCAGGTATATATGGAGATTATTTACTGTACTGAGGCTTAGCGTACGTACGTGGGGTTTTCCGCCTTGCGTATGTACGTCGCCATAACGACCCGTATCTTTAGGATCGGGGCGTTACAAATAGTTTGATCAAAACAAGTTTACTTTATTTCTATGTATATTAGATATGTTCTAGATATACATACATGCTTATATGACTTATACAAACTTAGTTTGACATACCTATTCATGTAGTTTTATGTTTTGGTATAAAACATATTTTTGAAATTAAAGACAAAAACTATGATATATTTGTTGAATGTGTATTAGACCTATGTCCATATGCATCATGCTTAATAATGTTCAAATATCATGTTTTTGTATTTCTATAAGTTTTAGGAAAATCAGATTTCCTATTGAAAAATCAAGTTTGATAAAAATACAAGTTTTTTTTTTGATAAAATTGGCAAGACACAAAAATGAATTGATATGTTGATATATTGTCTTGGAATTTTTATCACTTGTTTGAGTTTCAATATAAAATGATAAAACAATTTTTATGGTATTTTTAAAAGAGATAAAAGATTTTTTAGAAAATATTTTTTCCAAATTTTCTGTCTTTTTTTTTGTGCTGACAGGCTGGTCGGTCGACCCGGACGGTCGACCGCACCAAGAGCCGGTCGACCCGTAGGGTCGACCGACGTGCACAGATGTGCACGTCTGGGCAGACATAAAAACGGTCGACCGAGCCGGTCGACCGGGTCTGAGAGCTCTGCTCTCGGGTTGTTTGGGTCGACCGTGCCGGTCGACCGAGATGAGAGCTCTGCTCTCTGTTTGGTTGGGTCGACCGGGCCGGTCGACCGCAGTTGCCCAACGGTCATATTTCTGATCGTTGGCGGTCGACCGGGCCGGTCGACCGGCAGCCTGTCAGGCTGCAAGCTCAGCCTAACGGCTAGTTTTCTGATGGGCCTGTTGGCCCAAGGTTACAATCACCCGCTTTTAGTGTGTTTTGATGATTACAAAACATATTAGTTATTTGTACTAATAATGTTTGTTGTTTAAGTTTGTTTCAGGATTCTATCTTAACTAGAGGAGTTCTTCCCTAAAGGAAAGTGCTTTGGACTCAAGTCAACTCAATTTGGGCTCAAGATGCAAGTTTGAAGATCATATGGAGAAAGCCCCTCTTGAAGAACTTGAAGTTTTTAGAATCATTGTAAGAATAGAATGTTAAAGTTTGAGTATTGGATATTTGGCTCTAGGACACACATACACAATTTGTTTTTGCTAAAATGTGAAGTTTTGTTTTTAAGTTTTCATGTTTTAATTTTTGTCTCATGCCTTAGTAAATATTTACATGATCTTAAGTTTTACAAAATAAATAACATGTTTAGATCATGTGCATATACCCCTACTAGCATGATACTTAAGATTGTTCAAACCCAAAACTATTTTACAAAATTTTCCTAACTCAGAAAAATACTGATTTTCCCTATTTCAGGCTGACCGGCCGACCGACCGGTCGACCGGCGCCTGTGCCAGGACGTGCACGTTTGTGCACGTCTGTCGGTCGACGGCCCCGGTCGACGACTGTAAGCAGGTTCACTCTCGGTTTGTTTGGGTCGACCGGGGGTCGACGACGCCTTAAGGAAACTGTGTTTCCTTTGAAGGAAACGGTCGACCGAGCGGTCGACCGGAGTCCAACGGCTCTTTGCCAACAGGGCAAACGGTCGACCGACCGGTCGACCGCTACGCCTGCAAGAGCCCAACGGCTCTTTCCTCTTTGGTGCAATTCTGAAATCTGTTTTTATTTTCTGTTTTAACAGACTTTTTGAGAGTTGTTAGAGACCTTTTTCAGGCCAAATTAGGTGTAAAGAAATTGTTTACTCCTTATAAATAGAGGGGAATGGGTCCTTACTATTTACCAAGAAAAATCCCAAGTTTTCATTGTTTTTTCAAAAGAGAAGAAAGATAGTTTTCAAAGCTTCCAATTCCAATTCTTTTTAAGCTTGTTTTTCAGTTGTGTTTGATTGCTAATATCACTCTACAACTGAAGTTTTTCTCACTACACTTCATAGAGCCAAAAATCCTCTACTCATACTATAGAGAAGTTGTAAAAGAGTGAGAGATTGTAAAAGAGTTTGGGAAAGAGTTTTGTGATCTTGTGGAGATCACTATTGTTCTTGTGATCCTTGTTCTTGTGGAGACACCTCTTCGGTAGAGGTTATTGTAAGAGCTCGGTGCTCCGGTCTTCGGTAGACCATTGTAAGGCGTCCTCGGTGGATAGTGGAAACCCTTCACGGAGGTGAAGGCGGGGAGTAGAGCGGTGGCTCGAACCTCGAAACAAACTCTTGTGTTTGCGATTGCCTTGCGTCAATTTTGTCTTTAAATTCTCTTGCACTTTATTGCTTTCAATTACTTGCTTGTGATCTTGTTTCTTTATTTGTGCTTTTATTTCAAGCTTGTAATACTTGTGTGCATCTCACCATTCATCCATCATATATTGCCTTGATCGATCATAATCTCATACAACAAGGTTGCATTGCGCACCTCTAACCCATTTAAAGGGGAATTGGGAGGAAGGAGTTCAGAACCTCTCACGGGGTATTCGGCTCTTAGTCTTGTTTTGAGAGATCGTTGCATCATTCATCATACTAAGTTTTAAAAAGATCATTAAATTAGCAATCACACCTATTCACCCCCCTCTAGGTGTATTTCAATTGGTATCAGAGCTTGGTTACTAGGCTCTTGGCTTAACAACCCTAGAAAGATCCTAATATTGCTAATCATTTCATTCATTCTTGTTGGCCCAAAGGCCTTCCACTCTAGTTTTGATGATGATTAACTCATGTAGTTATGTTTACTAATAATCTTGTGTTGTTTAAGTTTCAGATCATTAATTAAGATATTAGTTGGTGATTAGCTTCAACAAGGAGTTTAGAAGCTTTTCATGATGATTCCAGGGCCAAAGCTTCAAGATCACACATTACCTGGCCCTTGGATGGAGTTTTGGAGCAAGTCTACTTGAAGATGAAGATCATCAAGAAGACTTAGGTATCCTAGTTTAGTTTAGTGTGTTTTAGATCCATTTGTAAAGCTTAGTATAGTTGATAAGCTCAAGTGCACAAAACACACACATGTTTGGATACTGGTTTTTCGGTTTTTAGTTTAACCGATATGAGTTTTCATGAATAGTTTGATCAAAACAAGTTTACATGTTTTATATGTATATTAGATGTGCTCTATATACATACATACTTATATGACTTATACAAACTTAGTTTGACATACCTATTCATGTAGTTTTATGTTTTGGTATAAAACATTTTTTTGTAATTAAAGACAAAAACTATGATATATTTGTTGAATGTGTATTAGACCTATGTCCATATGCATCATGCTTAATAATGTTCAAATATCATGTTTTTGTATTTCTATAAGTTTTTAGGAAAATCAGATTTCCTATTGAAAAATCAAGTTTGATAAAAATACAAGTTTTGTTTTTGATAAAATTGGCAAGACACAAAAATGAATTGATATGTTGATATATTGTCTTGAAATTTTTATCACTTGTTTGAGTTTCAATATAAAATGATAAAACAATTTTTATGGAATTTTCAGAAGAGATAAAAGATTTTTATAAAATATTTTTTCAAATTTTCTGACCTTGTTTTTGTGCTGACAGGCTGGTCGGTCGACCCTGACGGTCGACCGCACCAAGGGCCGGTCGACCGTTCGGGTCGACCGACGTGCACAGACGTGCACGTCTGTTAGGCACAGACACGGTCGACCGGGACGGTCGACCGAGTTGAGAGCTCTGCTCTCGGGTTTTCTGGGTCGACCGGGCCGGTCGACCCAGTTGCCCAACGGTCATAATTCTGACCGTTGGCGGTCGACCGGACCGGTCGACCGGTGGCCTGTCAGGCTGTCACATCAGTCTAACGGCTAGTTTTGTATAGGGGCTATATAAACCCCATCTCTTTGGGGATTTTGGCCAAGTTTTCTAAGAGAAAAATTTTCAGTTTTCTGAAGTGTTTAAAATAGTTTTAAAAAGAGTTTTTGGGGCTTTAAAACTTCTCATCTTTATTTTGTTTTGGGTTTTTGGAAAATCAAAGAAACTAGGTTTTGGGATTTTGATTTGGTATTTCATTTTCTATCATATACAAGAGATTTTCCAAGTAGTTTTTCTTTGTTGCTTGTTTCCAAAACACTTTGATTCCACACTTGAGCTATATCTTCTATCCTAAACTATTTAGGATCTTGTTTTTGTGGAAAAAGAAAAAGGAAAGAGGTTTGTGGTTGAAATATACCACTTGTTGTAAACCCTTGATTTCTTGAGTTGCTCCCTCTTTGGTAGAGGTGGAGATTGTTGTATTGGGTTGTTGGTTTGGATCCCTCTTCGGTAGAGGTGATTGAGTTTGGTTGTAGACCTCTTCGGTAGAGGTGTTGGTTGTTGTATTGGCTACGGGCCCACCCCTCGGTTGTGAGGTGGTTGTTTGAGAGAGGAGTTTGGTACTCCTAGAGTTGTAACAAATCCTCTTCGGTAGAGGTTCCCTCGGTGGGAGATAGTGGATTGGAAATCCTACACGGTGGTGTAGGCGGGGATGTAGAGCAAGGTGCTCGAACCTCGAAACAAATCTTGGTGTTTGCGTTTTGATCCATTGTCTCTCTAACTCTCTCTCTTATAATTGTGCAAAGCATCATACTCATCATCATAACATACTTGCTTGTGTTGAGCATTGATTCATTCATATCTTATACATTGCTTGTGTTGCCTTGCATCGTTTATATTGCAATTCATTCTTATATGCTTGGCTTGATTGTGTGTATTTCATATTGCTTGGATTGCTTGTGTGTGTGCCTAACTTATACTCATCCAACAAGAGCTTCACATAGCACCTCAACCCATTTCAAGGGGAATCAAGGGGAGTTAGTCCAGAGCCTCGCAAGGAGAATTCGGCTACACTTGTTGTATTGTATTAGTTTGTGCATAATTTGCATTAGCTTCCGCATTTAGCGCACTTAGTTTGCATTAAGTTTCTTAGATTAGCACTTACACCTATTCACCCCCCCTCTAGGTGTTTTTCAATTGGTATCAGAGCTAGTGCTCCTGATACTTAGGCTTAACATCCTAGGAGTGATCCATTTGCTTGCTAATCTATTGTTTGCATTTGCTTGTTTGCACACATATAGTTTACCATGGACTTCATGACCCCACCTAGTTTGACCCTTCCAACATTGATGTTTAGAAGTATAGGATGTCCATGTACCTAAAGACCTTAGGTTTGCATGTTTTCCTTGCGGCCACCAAGAGATGTTATCTTGGTGATTGCAATCATATAGGGGCCAATGCACAAGCCCTAGAGGCTATTAGAAGCACATTACCTAAAGATTATCTTATGTGTGTTTCTAATCTTGATTCCGCTTTTGCAGTGTGGAACAAGTTGACAACAACCACCACCTCCAAGCTTCAATTGCCAATCCAAAAAGAGGAATCTAGCGGAGAATCCGAGCCACAACAATGCTATATGGTCCAAGGGAATGACTCCCTTGAGGTACACTCGGAAACTCCATTAGATAGTGATGATGATGCTAGTTCTTCAAATGATCATATTGATGCCCATGCTTTGAATGAAGAACTTTCCATTGTTTGTGAAAAACTAATAGAAAAATATAATTTGTTGAAAAAGAAAAGTCTAGGCATTAATAATGATAATAAAAATTTGATTGCTAGACTTGATGTTGTTTTGCAAGAGAAAGAGGAGATTACTAATGAGAGGGATTCATTAAAATCTCAACTTGATCTTGCACTTAAAGAAAATGATTTTTTAAAATCTAAAAATAATTGTCATGTTCTTTTGAAGAAAAATGAAAATTTGTCTTCAAAAGTTGATTTTGTTTTAAAAGAAAATGATTCTTTGAAAATTAAGGTTGCTTCAATTTCTAAAGATTTAGAAATGTGTTTAAAGAAAAATGTTATTTTACAAAATAAAATTGATGCACATGTTTGCCATGCTAGTGTAGCTTCATCTAGTCTACCTAATGCATGTACCACTTCTTCTATGATTAAAAATGATATAAATATGTTGAAGGAGAAAATGGATTGTTTGGGCTCCACTATGAGCCAATGTGCTAAGAACCATACATGGTTGGAAACCTTGGTTCGAAAGAAACAAGTTCCATCATTTATGCATGCACACCCTCCACGGCATACACATGCTCCACACGGACACCATCAACACATGTATGCTCATGTATACACATGTACACATTGTGGCCGAAAAGGCCATCTTGCTAAATTTTGTTATGATAGATTAATTGTTTCAAATTTAGCAAAGAAATTTATTTGGGTTAGGGAAGGGACTAACCCCCATGGACCCAACAAGATGTGGGTACCAAAGACCACCCCTCCTATTATTTTTGATGTAGGTGTGGGCTCTCACATGACGTGAGAGTGATGACACCTTGGAGTGGATGCGTTCCGGACTTAAAGGAAATCAATTGGATGCATCACTTTCAAGGGAAGATTTGGTGGAGATGACCATCATGTTTTGGAGACAAGGAAAGTTGCTTCTTCGGTTTTGGTAACAATCCTTTACTCCCATTTATTGTCTACATGCTTTTAATATTCATTGTTTATAGCATGTCTTTGATGTCTATGGATTAGTATGTTCATTCCATGTTTATTAGGTCCGTGACATACATGTATAGTATTTGAGACACACATGCTTATGTGAACCCATACTTAGTGTTCTCACCTTTGTTTAAGCTATAATGTACATCATGAATCTAATACATGTGAATTCACATAATAATCATGTATTTGTTTTATCATGATGATTTTTATATTGTGTTTTAATGCTTCATGTTTTGAATATATGTTTAGATGTTAGTTTTCATTAAGACTAGTTATATATTTGTACATATGATGGGCTACAAACAAATCTATATATGTTTGGGATTGAATGCTTGTTTGTTCCCATTAGATGTGCTAGTATAGTCTAGTTTTGATGATTCATACATTTTAAACTTGTATTCCATTTTTGGTATTTGTTTTTATGATTATGAGTTTTCATTTCATGTATATGTGTATTTTGCCAAACTTGAAGATATACATGTATACCCCTTGAGTCATTTGCCTTTCATGCAAATATCTATTATGGACTCAAAGTGTGTTTAAGGGATATGTATGTATACTTCTTGTGTTGACAAATCATACATATACCTTAAAAAGAATTGGTATCAATTGTTTTAATGAAAAGCTAAATTTTCATACTTTTCATACTTTTCATGTTTTCATGATTGTCATGTTTATTGTGTCAATATTTAACTTCATGTATATGTCCATCTTATCCAAACTATTGACTATACATGAGTATCCTTTTTGAGCCACGTGCCTTAATGCATATATTTTGTGGACTCGTTATGTTTTGGATATGTATGTATACTATAGTTTGTATTAGACATACATATGCCTTGAAGATTAGATAGTTTTGATGATTTCGTGTTTTTAAGGAATAATTGAGCTTAATTGAACATGTTTTCATGATTATGATCTTCATATTGTATTTGTACACTCATATTTATAATTTGCTCATGTTTTGTTTTCATGAGTCATATTTGTGCTTAATTGAATTAGAGTGATAATCATGATGTGAAATTCATATTTTATGAGAAACTATTTTGTTTTATTCCTTACTTGAAGGATTTCGTACTAGTTAATAAGTTTTTCCATTTTAACTAGTTCGTATTCTTCATTTGGTAGTGATTTTCAAACTAAACCTAATTTTCAAATCTATTTTTGAAAACCCCTACCATCTAAGGGCGGTTGGATGGGAGATCATGGTCATGTATGCTTTAAAATGAAAATCATTTAAAACTTGAACCTTGATTGGGTGGTAGATTATATGAGATATACACTTGATTATTATTGTTGATTCAATTGGTATCATTGAACTCTTTCAATTGGTATCAATGTTGACATTTTTGGTATACTCATATATTTGTTTATGTATGTATGCTTCAATTTCAATGGTATCAGTTTCTATTGGTATCTATTTTCCATACATATATATGTTTGTGTTTATGCTAGTGCTTGAGTTTCACTTTTGTTTCAATTGATTACTTTTAAATTGGTATCAAGACTATGCATATTTTAGTTTGTATTTCATAAAGGGGGAGAAAATTTGATTTTGTATTTCAATTGGTATTTGTACTCCCACACTTTATGATTAAAAGTGTTAGTTTAAACATATGATATCAACATCAAATTTGTTTATATGTTTTAAAATGAACAATTCTTACAATTAGTATCAATGTTTCTAAGAAATTTTACAATTGGTATCATATTTAAGAAATTCAAAATTTGTTTTGGTTTCAAGATTCATGTTTAAGAATTCAAGACTTATGTTTAATTACAATTGGTATTTCCAAAATTTTGTTTAAAGAAAATATTCAAAGTTTTGATTTGTATTGCTTATATGCAAGGAGAGCTTAACATCTCTTCATATAGATTCATGTTGAGTGTATTGTGTATTGAAGAGCTTCACATCTCTTCTTTATGTGGTACACGTGTGTAGGGGGAGCTTCACATCTCCTCTTATTCATTACATAATGTGTGTTATGTGAATTAGGGCTTAACTTCCCTCCTTCATGTAATGCATATGTGTAGGGAAGCTAACTTAGCGTCTTCCTCTTCATGAATGTATATAGCATATAACACTTACTATCCTTATTTATTTTCTTTTGGTATCAAGATGCTTCATTGACATATTTTCAATTGATATCATGTTTTTAAAGTCACCCCTTATTGACTTTGTTTTTGTTTTAGACAAAAAGGGGGAGAACATTGTCTTTTATTGTTTTGTTTGACATAAAAGGGAAGAAAGATTTTTACCCCTCGTTTTATTTATGGTTTTGATTACCCCTTTGTTGATGATTGACAAAAAGGGGGAGAAAGATTTATGAAGTTTTATATGCATGCTTATGTTTATGCATATATTATGTTTTAATCTCAAGAATCTCAAGAATACTAAGTTTAATTGATTTATAGAGTTTGCTTTGTAATTGGTATCTAGAGCTTATTTTGTTTTGAATATTCCATTTGATATCTAGAACCATTTATTGTTTATGCATATGCATGTTTCATGTTTAATATTCATTGCATATATTTATTGTTTATCCCTATGCATGAGTTAAGGGGGAGCTTCTTTGAAGCTTAACTTTAATCCATGCATATATAACTCCATGAGTTTTGTCATCATCAAAAAGGGGGAGATTGTTGGCCCAAAGGCCTTCCACTCTAGTTTTGATGATGATTAACTCATGTAGTTATGTTTACTAATAATCTTGTGTTGTTTAAGTTTCAGATCATTAACCAAGATATTAGTTGGTGATTAGCTTCAACAAGGAGTTTAGAAGCTTTTCATGATGATTCCAGGGCCAAAGCTTCAAGATCACACATTACCTAGCCCTTGGATGGAGTTTTGGAGCAAGTCTACTTGAAGATGAAGATCATCAAGAAGACTTAGGTATCCTAGTTTAGTTTAGTGTGTTTTAGATCCATTTGTAAAGCTTAGTATAGTTGATATGCTCAAGTGCACAAAACACACACATGTTTGGATACTGGTTTTTCGGTTTTTAGTTTAACCGATATGAGTTTTCATGAATAGTTTGATCAAAACAAGTTTACATGTTTTATATGTATATTAGATGTGCTCTATATACATACATGCTTATATGACTTATACAAACTTAGTTTGACATACCTATTCATGTAGTTTTATGTTTTGGTATAAAACATTTTTTGTAATTAAAGACAAAAACTATGATATATTTGTTGAATGTGTATTAGACCTATGTCCATATGCATCATGCTTAATAATGTTCAAATATCATGTTTTTGTATTTCTATAAGTTTTTAGGAAAATCAGATTTCCTATTGAAAAATCAAGTTTGATAAAAATACAAGTTTTGTTTTTGATAAAATTGGCAAGACATAAAAATGAATTGATATGTTGATATATTGTCTTGAAATTTTTATCACTTGTTTGAGTTTCAATATAAAATGATAAAACAATTTTTATGGAATTTTCAGAAGAGATAAAAGATTTTATAAAATATTTTTTCAAATTTTCTGACCTTGTTTTTGTGCTGACAGGCTGGTCGGTCGACCCTGACGGTCGACCGCACCAAGGGCCGGTCGACCGTTCAGGTCGACCGACGTGCACAGACGTGCACGTCTGTTAGGCACAGACACGGTCGACCGGGACGATCGACCGAGTTGAGAGCTCTGCTCTCGGTTTTTCTGGGTCGACCGGGCCGGTCGACCGCAGTTGCCCAACGGTCATAATTCTGACCGTTGGCGGTCGACCGGACCGGTCGACCGGTGACCTGTCAGGCTGCCACATCAGCCTAACGGCTAGTTTTGTATAGGGGCTATATAAACCCCATCTCTTTGGGGATTTTGGCCAAGTTTTCTAAGAGAAAATTTTCCAGTTTTCTGAAGTGTTTAAAATAGTTTTAAAAAGAGTTTTTGGGGCTTTAAAACTTCTCATCTTTATTTTGTTTTGGGTTTTTGAAAAATCAAAGAAAACTAGGTTTTGGGATTTTGATTTGGTATTTCATTTTCTATCATATACAAGAGATTTCCCAAGTAGTTTTTCTTTGTTGCTTGTTTCCAAAAATACTTTGATTCCACACTTGAGCTATATCTTCTATCCTAAACTATTTAGGATCTTGTTTTTGTGGAAAAAGAAAAAGGAAAGAGGTTTGTGGTTGAAATATACCACTTGTTGTAAACCCTTGATTTCTTGAGTTGCTCCCTCTTTGGTAGAGGTGGAGATTGTTGTATTGGGTTGTTGGTTTGGATCCCTCTTCGGTAGAGGTGATTGAGTTTGGTTGTAGACCTCTTCGGTAGAGGTGTTGGTTGTTGTATTGGCTACGGGCCCACCCCTCGGTTGTGAGGTGGTTGTTTGAGAGAGGAGTTTGGTACTCCTAGAGTTGTAACAAATCCTCTTCGGTAGAGGTTCCCTCGGTGGGAGATAGTGGATTGGAAATCCTACACGGTGGTGTAGGCGGGGATGTAGAGCAAGGTGCTCGAACCTCGAAACAAATCTTGGTGTTTGCGTTTTGATCCATTGTCTCTCTAACTCTCTCTCTTATAATTGTGCAAAGCATCATACTCATCATCATATCATACTTGCTTGTGTTGAGCATTGATTCATTCATATCTTATACATTGCTTGTGTTGCCTTGCATCGTTTATATTGCAATTCATTCTTATATGCTTGGCTTGATTGTGTGTATTTCATATTGCTTGGATTGCTTGTGTGTGTGTGCCTAACTTATACTCATCCAACAAGAGCTTCACATAGCACCTCAACCCATTTCAAGGGGAATCAAGGGGAGTTAGTCCAGAGCCTCGCAAGGGGAATTCAGCTACACTTGTTGTATTGTATTAGTTTGTGCATAATTTGCATTAGCTTCCGCATTTAGCGCACTTAGTTTGCATTAAGTTTCTTAGATTAGCACTTACACCTATTCACCCCCTCTAGGTGTTTTTCAATTCTCACTTAGTAAAAATGGCCGATGGTATCAAGACACCCCCTAAGTTTGATGGACTTAACTTTCCCATATGGAAGGTTAAGATGACCGTTTTCTTGCAATCTCTAAGTAGTCGAGTTGCAAAGGCCGTGACCAAACCCTTTAGTGCACCCCCCGGTGATGAATCTACTTGGTCCGAAATAGAGACCAAAGATTTTGATGCCAATGCTAGGGCTCATTATGCACTCCTTCAAGTCCTTAATGATGATGATATAGCTAGAGTGATTCATTGCAAGTCCGCATATGAAATTTGGACACATTTGCTAGTTACACATGAAGGGACCTCACAAGTGAAGAGGGCTAAGATTGACCTTCTTCGGTTCCAATATGAAAATTTTTGCATGCAAGAACATGAAACCATAGATGATATGGTTACAAAATTTACTAAGATCACTAATGGACTTTCTTCTCTAGGTGATGGTATTGATAATGATCAAAAGGTGAGAAAGATCATCCGGGCTCTTCCTCCTTCATGGGAAGTAAAGGCAACTACCTTGAAGGAACTCAATGACAAAGAAGAGATGGAGCTCATAGGTCTCATTGGGAACCTCAAAACCCATGAGATGGAGAGGAAAGCAAGGGAGGATATGGCTCCTTCCAAAAAGAAGACTATAGCCTTCAAAGTCAAACCACCCACTCCGACGAAGATAATGAAGAAGAAGATGACGAAGAGCTCTCACTTCTTGTGAAGAACGTCCGGAGGATGTACAACAAGGCAAAATTTCAAGGAAGAAGGAGATGGCAAGGAGGCAAAGAAGAAAGAAAGATCGTGTGCTTCAATTGTCAAAAACCGGGACACATCGTAGCGGATTGTCCGGATAAGGTGAAGCCCTCCACATCCAAGAAGCCTTACAAGAAGAAGGCAATGAAAGCAACATGGGATTCCGAGAGCGAATCCGAGGAGGAAATTGACACCGCCAATATGTGCTTCATGGCAAATGAAGGCACAAGCAAGGTAACCCCTTCCACTCTTTTTGATGATGAACTTTCCATGGATGAATTAGGAGAAGCTTTTATAGAACTTTCACATAACTATGACTCTCTTAAGAAAAAGTATCTAAAAATGAAGAAGGAAAATGAATCCCTTAATCAACAAGTTTTTACTCTTTCTAAAGAAAAGGATGAATTACTTTCCACTCTTGTTTCCACTCAAAAAGATTTTGACAAGTATAAGATTTCTTGTAAAGGCAAGTCCCCACTAGTTGATTCTAATGAGATTACCATGCTTAAAGAAAGAATAGACTCATTAGGAATTGTTTTGAAAAATTGTGAGTTTGATAAGAAGAAGATAGAGGCCATATTTCCTAAGAAATAAGCCCCTAAGAAAAATGTTCACCATGTTCATGCTCATGTTCATACCACACAACCTTTACATCGTGGCAAACCCCCAAAGCATGCTCACACTTCACACACACATCATGCATTCATGTATGGTAGAGTGTTCTCATGTTCACATTGTGGGCGGAAAGGGCACTTAGCCAATTTTGCTATGATAGACTAAGTGCATCTCATCATAATGTTTGGGTTCGAAACACTAACTTCCAAGGACCCAAGAAAGTTTGGGTACCAAAATCAACGAATTTGTTAAATGATGTAGGTACCTTCCAAAGCCCAACGACGTAGAGGATTGTGGTATCTTGATAGTGGTTGCTCAAGGCACATGACTTGGGACATCAACAACTTTGCAACCCTATCAAGATACCATGAAGGTGGCACCGTCACCTTCGGAGATGACGCCAAGGGTAAAATCATCGGTATTGGTAATATAAAACTTGGCACATCCCCTTTAATTGAAAATGTAGTTTTAGTTGATGGCCTCAAGCATAACCTCTTGAGTGTTAGTCAACTTTGTGATAAAGGTTTTGATGTTGTTTTTGATAATGTAGCTTGTAAAGTAATTGATAGAATTTCTAATGCTTGTGTATTTTTCGGTTTTCGTGAAAGTAATGTTTATATGATTGATATGTTAAATATGTCTTGTAATATTACTTGTTTAAAGGCCCTCGATGATGACTCTTGGTTGTGGCATAGAAGATTAGGCCATATTTCTTTTGACCATATATCTAGGCTTAACACAAAGGAAATGGTGAAAGGTATTCCTTGTTTGAATTTTAAAAAGGACCGAGTTTGTCACGCATGTCAATTTGGGAAACAAACTAAGTCTTCTTTCAAGTCAATTAAGGATATCATGACATCACGTCATTTGGAGTTGATCCACATGGATTTATTTGGCCCTACTCAAACCAAAAGTCTAAGTGGGAATAGATTTGCATTTGTTTTGGTTGATGACTTTTCTCGTTTTACTTGGGTTTTCTTTCTTGAACATAAAAATCAAGCATTTTTGTATTTCCAAACCTTTAAGAAAAGAGTTGAAAAAGAAAAGGAAACTTCTATTGTAAGAATAAGAAGTGATAGAGGAGGTGAATTCATTAACCAACCCTTTACCACTTTTTGTGAAGAACATGGAATTAAGCATGAACTTTCTTGTCCTAGAACTCCACAACAAAATGGAGTAGTTGAACGGAAAAATCGAACCTTACAAGAGATGGCTAGGACAATGCTAAGTGAATATGGTCTACCACATTATTTGTGGGCCGAGGCCGTAAATACATCATGCTATATATCAAATCCTGTTTTCTTGTGTAAAAATACTTCAAAAACTTCTTTTGAAATGTACTTTTCTAGAAAACCAAATGTTTCATATTTCAAAGTTTTTGGATGCAAATGCTTTGTTTTAAATACTAAAGATAATTTAGGAAAATTTGATGCTAAAGCTTATGAGGCAATTTTTGTTGGGTATTCTAATACAAGTAAGGCTTATAGAATCTTCAATAAATCATCCTTGACTATTGAGGAATCTATACATGTTAAGTTTGAAGAATCTAACTTGTTTGTTACGAATGTTGTAGAAATAGATGCTTTAGATGAAGGCTTGGAGAAAGTGACCTTGGAGGATACACCTACTATGGGAGACAAGCCAAAGGATGATGAAGGAAGTGAAGCTAAAGTAGAAGAGGCTCAAGGACATGAAATTCAATCAATTGACGTGGAGCCTACTCAATAACTTCCAAAGGGTTGGAGATACAATCCACATCATCCCAAGGATCTCGTCATAGGTGAAGTATCTAAAGGGGTAACCACTCGCTCTAAACTTCATGACTATTGTGGACATTATGCATTTATTTCTCATGTTGAACCCAAGAACGTCCTCGAAGCCGAGGCCGATTCATATTGGTTGCTAGCTATGCAAGAGGAACTCAATCAATTTGAGCGCAACCAAGTTTGGCACCTTGTTCCTAGGCCCCACGATAGACCAACAATTGGTACTAAGTGGATCTTTAAGAACAAGTTAGATGAATCGGGTAACGTTGTTAGGAATAAAGCTAGGTTAGTTGCCCAAGGTTACACTCAAATCGAAGGAATCGATTTTGAAGAAACCTTTGCACCCGTAGCACGGCTTGAAGCCATACGGATGACACTAGCATTTGCCTCTTATAAAGATTTTAAATTGTTTCAAATAGATGTTAAAAGTACTTTTCTAAATGGTTTTATTGAAGAGGAGGTGTATGTTGAACAACCCCCCGGGTTTGTTGATCCTACACATCCGGATTTTGTATTCAAATTAGATAAAGCTCTTTATGGTTTAAAACAAGCCCCTAGGGCTTGGTATGAAGACTTTCTTCATTTTTGATTTCAAATGGTTTTAAGAAAGGTAAAATTGATACAACCTTGTTTACAAAACATGTAGAAAATGATATTCTTATTGTGCAAATTTATGTAGATGATATTATTTTTGGTTCTACTAATGAATCTCTTTGCCAAGCTTTTGAGTCATGCATGAAGGATGAATTCGAAATGTCTATGATGGGGGAGCTCAACTATTTCCTTGGACTCCAATCAAGCAAAAGAAGGATGGGATCTTCATAAATCAAGCCAAGTACACAAAGGAACTAATTAAGAGGTTCAGGCTTGAAGGATCTAAAGTAAGCAAAACTCCCATGGCAACAACTACAAAGCTTGACAAGGATGAACAAGGTAAAAGTGTAGACATTAAGCTTTATCGTAGCATGATTGGTAGTTTATTGTATTTGACGGCTAGTAGGCCGGATATTATGTTTTCCGTTTGTCTTTGTGCACGTTTTCAATCTTGTCCTAAGAGTCTCACATAATTGCGGTTAAACGCATAATTAGATACCTTAAGGGCACTATTGAAATGGGTTTGTGGTATCCGAAAATCGGCCAATTTTCTATGACGAGTTTTTCGGATGCCGACTATGCGGGTTGTAGGGTCGATAGGAAGAGCACAAGTGGAACATGTCAATTCCTAGGTAATTGTCTTGTATCTTGGTCTTCCAAAAAGTAAAATTCTGTAGCCCTATCAACCGCCGAGGCGGAGTATGTTGCAGCCGGAGCTTGTTGTGCACAAGTTCTTTGGATGAAACATACTCTCCTTGACTATGATTTACACTTTGATCATGTTAAAATATTTTGTGATAATACTAGTACTATTCACATGACAAAGAATGCAAATTAACATAGTAAAACCAAACACATTGACATTAGGTATCACTTTCTTAGAGATCATTATGAGAAAGGTGATATTGATATTGATTATGTTTCTACCGATTTTCAACTTGCCGATATTTTTACTAAACCTCTAGATTATGCTAGATATTCATTTATTTGTGGTGAGTTGAATGTTTGCATTATGGATTCTTAAAGATAAATTTCTTCTATTTTGTTTGTATAACCCTTTTTGATGTATGACAAAAAGGGGGAGAAAAAGTATGAGTTTGTTTGATTATGTTGGTTGTTTATTGTGTATAAGTTTATTGTGTATACGTTAATATGCATTTGAATTTTGAGTTTTTGATATGTATTTGAGTTTTTTACAAAACTATGTGTTTTTCAATGCCTTATGTATTTAGCTCTTCATTGACATTTTTTTACATAGCATTATTTGAGGGGGAGCTTTCCAAGCTCTTCTTCCATTTTTTAAAATAACTTATATGTTTTGTCATCATCAAAAAGGGGGAGATTGTTGGCCCAAGGTTACAATCACCCGGTTTTAGTGTGTTTTGATGATTACAAAACATATTAGTTATTTGTACTAATATTGTTTGTTGTTTAAGTTTGTTTCAGGATTCTATCTTAATTAGAGGAGTTCTTCCCTAAAGGAAGGTACTTTGGACTCAAGTCAACTCAATTTGGGCTCAAGATGCAAGTTTTGAAGATCATATGGAGAAAGCCCCTCTTGAAGAACTTGAAGTTTTTAGAATCATTGTAAGAATAGAATGTTAAAGTTTGAGTATTGGATATTTGGCTCTAGGACACACATACACAATTTGTTTTTGCTAAAATGTGAAATTTTGTTTTTAAGTTTTCATGTTTTAATTTTTGTCTCATGCCTTAGTAAATATTTACATGATCTTAAGTTTTACAAAATAAATAACATGTTTAGATCATGTGCATATACCCCTACTAGCATGATACTTAAGATTGTTCAAACCCAAAACTATTTTACAAAATTTTCCTAACTCAGAAAAATACTGATTTTCCCTATTTCAGGCTGACCGGCCGACCGACCGGTCGACCGGCGCCTGTGCCAGGACGTGCACGTTTGTGCACGTCTGTTGGTCGACGGCCCCGGTCGACTGACTGTAAGCAGGTCCACTCTCGGTTTGTTTGGGTCGACCGGGCGGTCGACCGCCTTAAGGAAACTGTGTTTCCTTTGAAGGAAACGGTCGACCGAGCGGTCGACCGGAGTCCAACGGCTCTTTGCCAACAGGGCAAATGGTCGACCGACCGGTCGACCGCTACGCCTGCAAGAGCCCAACGGCTCTTTCCTCTTTGGTGCAATTCTGAAATCTGTTTTTATTTTCTGTTTTAACAGACTTTTTGAGAGTTGTTGGAGACCTTTTTCAGGCCAAATTAGGTGTAAAGAAATTGTTTTTAACCTATTCTCTCCTTATAAATAAAGGAGAATGGGTGTAACACCCGACTTAAATAAATCTGGATTATAGCCTAAATAATTTTCATTTAACCGGTGTAACAATCATGTTTAAACTTAATCCAAAATTTTTAGAAAATACTAGAAATAAATGTATATATATATATATATATATATATATATATATATATATATATATGCATTAGTATCCTCTTTGGTACATTTTAATACTATGTATTGGTACATATTTAATAATGGTATAATACTTGAGAGTATAAATACCTAATCATAATATCTATACCTAAATACATTATTTTCAAAAATATTTAAATTCTAGTGGTGTGTTGGCAAATTGTGAGCAAAAGAGGAGTGAGGTGGGCTTTAGTCAAGGTGCCTTGGAAGTTGTGGGATGATGTGTCACACTCTTAGCATTTTGGGAAGATTATTAATCCCTAAATTGGAAATGAATCAATTCCTAAATAACCAAATTTTCCCCCAAACTCAACTTCTCCTTCTTCTCTTCTTGGCTGAGAACGAGAAACCCAAAATTCTATCTCTCCCCTTTGATCCAGGATCTCTCTCTCTCTCTCTCTCACTCCCTTCAACCTCCACCTAGCCACGTTAGCAGGGGGCGGCGGCCAGGGCAGCCTCGCGGGCGGCGCTGGAGGGCGCGCGGCGGCCAGGGCGGCCTCGCGGGCGGCGCTGGAGGGCGCGCGGCGACGCGTGGCGGCGCTGGAGGGTGCGCGGCGGCGCGCGGCGGAGCTGGGAAGCGCGGGCGGCGCCGGGGAGGAGGAGAAGGGGGTTTCGAGGTGGGTTTCGGAAAATTCGCGGACTGGATTCAGATTTTTCGAACAAGAATTGAGAGGATCAGAACCTAATTAGAGGTAAGATTCTAAAAGAAAAATTTTCTTAATTAGACGATGTTTTGTACCATTGATTTATTAGAAAGTTATTTTGGTTTAGGGTTTGATTCGGCGGCGATATAGACGGAGTTTTTCGTGTAGGCACTCGTCAAGCAATGTGAGTAGACTAAAAGTTTTAATTAGCTTAAAATTTGAGGTTCATAATGTTGGAATAACAAAGGATTGATGAATAAAAATTGAAAATTAAATTGTATGTAAATTGATAGATATAATAAAAAGAATAAAACGGTTTCATGATGTGGAATTAAGGGAAAAGAAGGAAAAATCGCATTATGCATGATCTAGGAATTATTCCTTCATAGTATGTACATTACCTAGATTAATATTTTTTTTGCATATTGAAGAATTTGGGAAATTTTCATATTGACTATGTAAGTTAAAGTAACAAGGTGAAATGTTTAGATTGCATATGATGGAGAACGGCACTAAGCCTTATGTGTTATGTATATGTTATACCGTTATTTTAGCTAGATACTATAGATGCGCAATATCGGACTAGGTTTGGTAGCATGGAATAATAAGGGGGATATATGTCAATACTATGTATGTACTTGATATGTAAATCTTTGGCGTTAGGTGACACTTTCATTATAAAAGCATAAATGGGTACATTAGGAGGTTGATATGTCTATATAAATGTTAACTCCTACAAGTGTATAGTTGCTTACTTTTCGTAGTATATGAAATGTTTATGTGAAAGTGTATGCTATATTGAATGAGTTATATATTGTATTTATTATTTGGAGGAAGGGGCAGAGTAAGAACCGGCAGGAGGGGAAGACGGTGAAAATTGGCATTATGTATATATGTATATATTATTGGAGGAAGGGGCCGAGCGAGAACCGGCAGAAGGGGGAAGACGGGATAACCCTATTTTTTTTTGTACTTATGTATGTTTATATGTTACTTGGAGGAAGGGGCCGAGCGAGAACCGGTAGGAGGGGGAAGACGGTGAAAATCATATTATGTGTATGAATATAATATATATATTATTTGGAGGAAGGGGCCGAGCGGGAGCCGGCAGAAGGGGGAAGACGGTGACAACTATATTTATTCTATTATGTGCTAAAGTATGATAGTGATAAACTTTATTAAATTTTTCATGGTAGTTGAGACATCTAACTTAAACATGGGGGTATGTAATAGCACAGTGGAAACCAACTCAATAAACTTATAGACCAACTTAAACCCAATTGACATATGGAATTAGATTAGTAGATTTTAGATGGTTTACTCACTGAGCTTTCAAGCTCATGTCTTTATTCATGTTGTAAATTTCAGGTCTGGACAAGGGTAAGAAGCCAATGTAGGTTCTAAAATCTTATGGATATGGAGTGATCGACCCTCTCATGTCATACTTGTGATTAATATCTACTTCATGTTTTGTTTACTTTTGAAACTGCTTATTGTATCTATATGTGGGAACTTGATGTATGAAAGGGGATTTTGGGTGTTGGGAATGTAAGTATAACTCTATGTGTGGCTATTTGAATATAAACTTGGCAAGTAACTTTAATTTCATGTATGGAAGGACTTGGAAAATGTTATTGTAAGTATGATGTATTGTGAGAAAGGACGTTGTAACTCTTTTGGTGTTTGATGGATGAATGCAAGATTATGTAAGGAGATTCTATTTTAATTATGTTGATAAGTAGGCAAATTGTGCCGAAATGTTTTATTGGAAGTGTTGGGTCCATGGTGGACTATTATTGTTGTGGTGTAGTATGGCATAGTCTATATTTTAGGGGAAGTGCTGCCGAAATTTTGAAGAAATATTGAATTATTAATCCGATATTTTAAGGTATTACTGGGACCGTTATAATGGGTCCTTACTATTTACCAAGAAAAATCCCAAGTTTTCATTGTTTTTTCAAAGAGAAGAAAGATAGTTTTCAAAGCTTCCAATTCCAATTCTTTTTAAGCTTGTTTTTCAGTTGTGTTTGATTGCTAATATCACTCTACAACTGAAGTTTTTCTCACTACACTTCATAGAGCCAAAAATCCTCTACTCATACTATAGAGAAGTTGTAAAAGAGTGAGAGATTGTAAAAGAGTTTGGGAAAGAGTTTTGTGATCTTGTGGAGATCACTATTGTTCTTGTGATCCTTGTTCTTGTGGAGACACCTCTTCGGTAGAGGTTATTGTAAGAGCTCGGTGCTCCGGTCTTCGGTAGACCATTGTAAGGCGTCCTCGGTGGATAGTGGAAACCCTTTACGGAGGTAAAGGCGGGGAGTAGAGCGGTGGCTCGAACCTCGAAACAAACTTCTTGTGTTTGCGATTGCTTTGCGTCAATTTTTTCTTTAAATTCTCTTGCACTTTATTGCTTTCAATTACTTGCTTGTGATCTTGTTTCTTTATTGTGCTTTTATTTCAAGCTTGTAATACTTGTGTGCATCTCACCATTCATCCATCATATCTTGCCTTGATCGATCATAATCTCATACAACAAGGTTGCATTGCGCACCTCTAACCCATTTAAAGGGGAATTGGGAGGAAGGAGTTCAGAAGCTCTCACGGGGTATTCGGCTCTTAGTCTTGTTTTGAGAGATCGTTGCATCATTCATCATACTAAGTTTTAAAAAGATCATTAGATTAGCAATCACACCTATTCACCCCCCCTCTAGGTGTATTTCAGGGCCTATATAAACCCCATCTCTTTGGGGATTTTGGCTAAGTTTTTGAAGAGAAAAAATTCTGGTTTTCTGAAGTGTTTAAAACAAGTTTTTCAAAAGTGTTTGGGGTTTTAATCTTTCAATCTTTATTGTTTTAGGTTTTGGAAAAATCAAAGAAAGAATATTTTGGGAGATTTGTCTTGGTTTTCATTCTATATCTTTTGCAAAAATTTTCCCAAGTGTTTTTCTTTGTTGCTTGTTTCCAAACACCTAGTTTTTCACACTTGAGCTATCATACTATCCTAATCTATTAGGATCTTGTTTTTGTAGAAAAGAAAAGAGAAAAAGAAAGAGAGAGTTTTGAGGTTGTTGTTGTAACCACTAGTTGTACACCCTTATTCTTTGTGTATCCCTCTTTGGTAGAGGTGATCGGGTGATTGGTTTGCTCCCTCTAGTAAGAGGTGGAGTTGGTTTGTAAACCCTCTTCGGTAGAGGTGTTGGTTGTTTGTTGTATTGGCTACGGGCCTACCCCTCGGTTGTGAGGTGGTTGTTTGAGAGAGGAGTTCGGTACTCCCTTGTTGTACAAATCCTTCTCGGTGAAGGTTCCCTCGGTGGGAGTCCTCGGTGGACGGTATAGTGGATTGGAAATCCTACACGGTGGTGTAGGCGGGGATGTAGAGCAAGGGTGCTCGAACCTCGTAACATATCTTTGTGTTTGCGTTTGATCCACTTTTCTCTAACTCTCTCTCTTTACATTTGTGCAAAGCATCATACTTCATTCATATCATATTTGCTTGTGTTGAGCATAATTCATCTTGTCATATCATATTTATTTGCTCGTGCCTTGCATAATCCATATTGCTATATCCTTGATTGCTTGGCTTGATTGTGTGTGCACATTGCTTGGATTGCTTGTGTGTGTGCCCAACATATACTCATCCAATAAGAGCTTCACATAGCGCCTCAACCCATTTCAAGGGGAATCAAGGGGAGTTAGTCCAGAGCCTCGCAAGGGGAATTCGGCTACACTTGTTGTATTGTATTAGTTTGTGCATAATTTGCATTAGCTTCCGCATTTAGCGCACTTAGTTTTGCATTAAGTTTTAGATTAGCACTAACACCTATTCACCTCCCCCTCTAGTGTTTTTCATTGAGGTCCCAATATGAATCTTTTAAAATGATTGATGATGAATCTATTGATTGCAAGATTATAAGGTTTACTAAAATCACCAATGCTCTTTCCTCTTTAGGTGATGATATTTTCAATGACCAAAAGGTGCAAAAAGTGATTCGGGCTCTTCCTTCTTCATGGGAGATAAAGGCCACCACCTTGAAAGAGTTGAATGATAAGGACGAAATGGACCTCATTAGTCTCATTGGAAACTTGAAGTCTCATGAGATGGAAAAGAAGGCAAGAGAGGAAGCCGCTCCTCTAAAGAAGAAATCCATAGCCTTCAAGTCTTCCTCCACTATTGATGACGAAGAAGAAGATGAAGAAGAAGATGAGGAGCTCTCCCTTCTTGTGCGAAATGTGAAGAGAATGTACCGTAAGAACAACTCAACTTTAGAAGGAAGTTTGAAGGAAAGAGGAGAGAAGAATCATTTGCTACAATTGCCGAAAGCCCGGACACATCATGGCGGATTGCCCGGATTTCAAGAAGAAGATGACTTCCTCCTTCAAGCCAAAGAAGCCGGTGAAAAAGAAAGCCTACAAAGCCACATGGGATTCGGAAAGCGAATCCGAAGACGAGGTGGACACGGCGAACATGTGTTTCATGGCAAACACACCAAAGGTAACCCCACAACCTCTTGATGAAGATGATGAATTAAGTAAAGAAATTATTGTACATGCTTTTGTTGAACTCTCGAAAACCTATGATAATAAAAAGATTGAATGTTCTAAATTAGAAAAGGAAGTTGCTTTTCTTAAAAATCAACTTGCTATTGTTTCTAGAGAAAAAGATGAAATTTCTTCCAATCTCATTTCTACTCAAAATGAATTTAGTGCTTACAGAGTAGCTTGTAAAGCAAAATTTCCTAAGATTGATGAAAAAGAAATTTCTTCTTTAAAAACTAGAATTATTGATTTTGAAAAGGTTTTGAAGGATTGTGCTTTTAACACTAAGAAACTTGAAGAAATGTTTTCTAAAAAGCACACTTCTCATGTTAAGATTCCTCATGCTCACACTTCACACAACACTCATGCTAAATTCACACATGCTCACAAGTCTCACACTCACTATACTTTTAAATATGGTAGAGTGTATAGATGTACCTATTGTGGTAAGAATGGACATTTGGCTAAGTTTTGTTATGACCAAATAATAGATCAAACAATCTTATTTGGGTTCATGGCACTAACTCTTTAGGACCCAAGAAAATGTGGGTACCAAAATCAAGTCCTAAATTATTTGATGTAGGTACACACCAAGGCTCCAAGACGTAAGGAGCGGTGGTACCTTGATAGTGGTTGTTCAAGACACATGACATGGGACATCAATAACTTTACAACCCTATCAAGGTACATGGAAGGTGGCACCGTCACCTTCGGGGATGACTCCAAGGGCACTATCATCGGTATAGGTAACATTCAAATTGGTACATCTCCTATTCTAGAAAATGTAGTTCTTGTTGATGGTTTGAAGCATAACTTACTTAGTATTAGTTAACTGACTTAAAGTTGTTTTTGATTATTCTTCTTGCAAGATTTTTGATGTTAAAACCAATGATTGTATTCTCACCGGTTTTCGTGACAATAATGTTTATATCATTGACATGCTTAATTTAGATTGTTCTACTAAATGCTTGAATGCTTTTGATGAAAATTCTTAGCTTTGGCATAGAAGACTAGGACATGCATCTTTTGACCATCTTTCTAGGATTAATTCTAAAGAATTGGTGAAGGGTATACCTTACTTGAAGTTTGAGAAAGACCGCATTTATGGTGCGTGCCAACTTGGGAAATAAACTAAGTCTTCCTTCAAACCAATCAAGGATATCATGTCAACTAGGCCATTAGAATTAATTCATATGGATCTTTTTGGACCAACTAAAACTAAGAGTTTAAATGGTAGTAGATTCGCATTTGTTTTAGTTGATAATTTTTCCCGTTTCACTTGGGTTTTCTTTTTGGAACACAAAGATCAAACTTTTTCTCATTTCAAAGTTTTTCGAAAAAGGGTTGAAAAAGAAAAAGGTTTTTCGATTTTGAAAATAAGGAGTGATAGAGGTGGTGAGTTTGTTAACCAACTCTTCATAATTTATTGTGATGAAAAGGGAATCAAGCATGAAATGTCATGTCCTAGAACTCCACAATAAAATGGAGTTGTAGAAAGGAAAAATAGAACACTTCAAGAGATGGCTAGGACCATGATAAGTGAATATGACCTCCCTCAATATTTATGGGCCGAGGCCGTAAACACCGCATGCTATATTTCAAATCGTATTTATTTATGTAAAAATTCTTCCAAAACATCTTTTGAAATGTATCATTCTAGAAAACCTAATGTTTCATATTTCAAAGTTTTTGGATGCAAGTGCTTTGTTTTAAATACTAGAGATAACTTGGATAAATTTGATGCTAAGGCTTATGAAGCAATCTTGTTGGATATTCTATTACTAGTAAAGCTTATAGAGTATTCAATAGATCTTCTCTTACCATTGAAGATTCCATGCATGTTAAATTTGAAGAATCTAATGTGGTTGTTGAGAATGTTGTAGAGATTGACCCATTAGGTGAAGATATGGAGAGACTATCCTTGAAGGACTCACCCGCTCAAGAAGAAAAGTAAGAACCCATTGGTAATGCTCAAGAGGATAAAGAGGAAAGCTCTCAACGGCTTCCTAAAGATTGGAGATACGCTACAAATCACCCCAAGGAACTCATCTTAGGTGATGTCTCTAAAGGGGTAACAACTCGCTCCAAACTCCATGACCTATGTGGTAACTTTGCCTTCATTTCTCATTTTGAACCCAAGAGCATCCTCGAAGCCGAGGCGGACTCATATTGGTTGCTAGCCATGCAAGAGGAACTCAATCAATTTGAGCGCAACCAAGTTTGGCACCTTATTTCTAGGCCCCACGATAGACCAATAATTGGTACTAAGTGGATCTTTAGAAACAAGATGGATGAGTCCGGTAATGTCATTAGGAATAAAGCTAGGTTAGTGGCCTAAGGTTACACTTAAGTTGAGGGAATTGACTTTGAGGAGACCTTTGCACCCGTAGCACGGCTTGAAGCCATACGGATGACACTAGCTTTTGCATCTTTTAAAAATTTTAAACTTTTTCAAATGGATGTGAAAAGTGCATTTTTGAATGGTTTTATAAATGAAGAAGTTTATGTTGAACAACCTCCCGGTTTTGTTGATCATGTTCATCCTAATTTTGTTTTTAAACTTGATAAAGCTTTGTATGGATTGAAACAAGCTCCAAGAGCTTGGTATGAAAGGCTTTCTAGTTTTCTCATTTCAAATGATTTTGTTAAAGGCAAAGTAGACACAACTCTTTTTACTAAGCATGTTGATAATGGCATTTTAATTGTGCAAATTTATGTTGATGATATAATTTTTGGATCTTCTAATGAGTTTTTATGCAAGGAGTTTGAAAAGGTTATGCAATGTGAGTTTGAAATGTCTTCCATGGGTGAATTGAATTTCTTTCTTGGACTCCAAATCAAGCAATTGCAAGATGGGAACTTCATATGTCAAGCCAAGTATGCAAAGGAACTCGTAAAGAAGTTTGGACTTGAAGGCTCAAAAGTTTGCAATACTCCCATGGCAACTACAACCAAGTTTGATAAGGATGACCAAGGTAAAAATGTTGATATTAAATTGTATAGAAGCATGATAGGTAGTCTTTTGTATTTGACGGCAAGTAGGCCGGACATAATGTTTAGTGTGTGTCTTTGTGCTAGATTTCAATCGTGTCCCAAAGAGTCCCATCTTATTGCGGTAAAACGCATTATTCGTTATATTAAGGACACAATTGGAATGGGTCTTTGATATCCGAAAACCGGAGATTTCTCAATGACGAGTTATTCGGATGCCGAGTATGCGGGTTGTAGAGTAGATAGAAAGAGTACTAGTGGGACATGTCAATTTCTTGGTAATTGTCTTGTTTCATGGTCCTCTAGGAAACAAAATTCCGTAGCTCTCTCAACAGCCGAGGCGGAGTATGTTGCCGCGGGGGCTTGTTGTGCACAAGTCCTTTGGATGAAACATACTCTCCTTCATTATGATTTGCATTATAACCATATAAAAATATTTTGTGATAATACTAGTACTATACATATGACTAAGAATGCAAATCAACATAGTAAGACCAAGCACATTGAGATTAGATATCACTTTCTTAGAGATCATTTTGAGAAAGGAGATATAGATATTGATTATGTTTCTACGGATTTACAACTTGCCGATATTTTCACTAAACCACTTGATTTTGCTAGATTTTTTTTATTTGTGGTGAACTTAATGCTTGTGTTATTGAATAATAATGTTTTCTTAACCCTTTTTGATGTATGATAAAAAGGGGAGAATGAGTTTATGTATGGAAGTATGAGGTTATATGTTTGGTTTTTGATGAGTTTTATGAATTTTTATGAATTCTTGTGTTTTGCAAGTGTTTTATACCTTATGGTTTTTAGAATTCTTGTGTATTGCAAGTGTTTTATACCTTATGGTTTTTAGTTTCATGATTTTTACTTGCAAATTACATTGTTTTTCTTTGTTTAATATAGCATAATTTGAGGGGGAGCTTTCTCCTCTCCTATAGTTTTGTTCATAGCGCATTGGTTTTGTCATCATCAAAAAAGGGGAGATTGTTGGCCAAAAGGTTACATTCTCCATTTGTTTAGAGTTTTGATGATAACAAAACAAATAAGAGCTATTTGGTACTAATACGTTTGTTCAAGATGAGTTTCAGGTTAGTACCATATTTGGAGGCCATTGCTTAGCTTTTGCAAGATATTCTAGGTTCATGAAGCAAAGAAGGCTTATGGCACATCAAGGAAGGAACTTAGAAGAAAAGGCTCTAGCAAGGCATTGCATGGCTCAAGAAAACTTCATTAGATTTGTTTTTAGTTTTATAGTTTTGTTAAAGAATAGTGAATAGGTTTGAAGCTCTATATTCCAATACACACGTTTTGTAACGCCCCGATCCCAAAGATACGGAGACGTTATGGCGACGTACATACGCGAGGTGAAAACACCCTCACGCGTACGTTAAGCCTCAGTACAGGACATAGCCTCCATATACACAAGAGTTCCAGTAAGAAATAAGTACAAGAATACCTGCAGAAATGGGTTAGGGATCATAATAGATATCAAAACAGGGATCAATAAGATAGCAGAAATAAATCATCAAGATACCTATGAATCGTCTCGATGAGGAATCTCCTATATGACTCTAAGGCACTATCTGATAATACGATAACTCGGGTCTCCAACCTGAGCACGCAAACCCAGGGTCGTCAGAAAGTGACCTAGTGAGTGGTAAAATGAAGGAGACAGTAATATATATATATATATAATAGTAATACAAGCACGATAATAATATAGAATACATAATGTAGGACTAGTGTAGGACGAGTGATCCAATAGAATAAGGATATAATAAGCAGTAGAGATATATAAACATGTAAGCAGGAGAAATATATAAATAGGTCATCTTTTAATACCATCCCTAAACTGGTATATCATCGGGTCATGTCTATAGTCGTGTCCAGTTGATTGAATAAATGGTGACGTGATAGAAATGAACATGCGAGTGGCGACGTGATAGACGTGTACAGGCAGATAGACCTATGCAATGTAATCACTATACGGTGTGGTGTATATACAGTAATGATGTCTGCTATACAGAGAGCATAATATATGCAATGCAGAACATGCGTCGTATGCCATGCAATGCAGAACATGCGTCGTATGCCATCACAGCAAGTATAACATATGCCAGGTAAAGTAACAAGTATACAGGTAACAGGATATCGGATAAAGTAGCATGAATAATAACAAGATAGCATACATGTACCAGGCATGTCATGTGATTTATACAATAGTAGCAATCAGTACCGCCTGCTATTTTAATTACTCTCTTCCAGTGTCTCATACCACTGGCAGTTCATACTAGAGCCCGCACTCCAGTCGAACCAATCCGGACATGGCCTACGAATACCATTATCCAAACGAGAGAGTAACCGAATAACAAGTGTTCCCGACGTCACTATTGTGTATACTGTTTTATTATGTTAATTGGAAACCCATGGTCGGGGAGTTCTTATCGGGTGGGTGTATCCCGTGCATACCCGGGACAACGGCCTTATCAGACCCCTGGCTGCTGAGACCAGGACCAGCCCGCTAGAGCTGTAACATGTAACGGGAATCTCAATGAGCTAAAATAATAACGGGAAACGGGAGCTCATGAGTAACAGACGGTAGCCAGCAC
This sequence comes from Agave tequilana, assembly GCA_038442645.1. Classification (NCBI taxonomy): domain Eukaryota; kingdom Viridiplantae; phylum Streptophyta; class Magnoliopsida; order Asparagales; family Asparagaceae; genus Agave; species Agave tequilana. Next base: position 54,940 of record JAVJIF010016058.1, read on the forward strand.
TACCCCGTCCCCTGCAGTGGGACAAACAATGGATCCAGACATCCACCCGATATGATCTAATCAACCGTCAAGTCTCCCCCATACCCAAGTTAGCTTTATGATCTGATATGTCAAGTATACAATGTCACAAGAATAAATACATGATACGGGTAACATGATAACTGGACCTGAGCTCTGTTGATAGCATAGAACAATATAACGGGAAACGGGAACAATATAACGGGAAACGGAAACAATATAATATGGGAACAATATAACGGGAACAATAGATGTGGGATTCCACACATCGCATATCAACAGCTCTCATGTCCAGTATCGGGAATATCCGTATCAGTAACAGGAAACAATCATATAACATGACTACGGTACCATGGAACAATAATACATGTAGTATGAACGGGAATCCATATGACAAGAATAAAGAAACCACACATGCATGTGTAACAGTGATATGCCGAGAATCCATATAATGATGATAACAACCAATAATATGACATGCGGTAGTCCGTGCATTGGTATATCTGTGTACTAATGAAAACATCTATGTGTAGAAATAATCCGTGTAATATCTCTGTGATAGGACATGTAATAACAGTGATCAGTGTATCATATAATACCATGTCCAGTGTCCGTATAATGATGATCCCGGTGCATGCAATACCGGTGTCCTGCAGTCATATCTCGTGACAATATAGTGTGATCTGATACCGTGGCTCAGTATCTATGTGACGATAGTTATCTAACTGTGATACAAGACATAATAGTGTTCAAACATATGTGTGAACTAGTGGTCCGAGTGTCAGTGACTGTGCAGGTATGATGACCGTGTCCGAGTTGTCTCTGCCAGTATTTCTTGGTATTATAATTACCTCCTTATCTGCATTCTAAATCAGGAAATACCTAACAATATTCTACGTTATTCATATTACAATGCATGTCTAATCATTACCAGTTAATAATAAATAGTTACCGTATTTTATTCGTAATCATGATTTGTCACAGAAAGCAATCAAGTCATATCCCTAAACATGATAAAAGATAATTTATAAAATAAAAACACTCACAAACTAGTCATGAGAAGGTAGCTCTCTTTCCCACGATCGCAACGGATCCAGAATCGTCCCAATCGGAGTCCGGATGCTCCCGATATCGCCCGAATACTAAATCATAACAAATAGGGTTAAATATGTAAATAAAATAATAAATGCAAATACTAAATTGTACAAGGGGGTTTTCTGTAAAATTACCTGTAATGGGTTTGGATGCGGGTTGGGCTCTTAACGGGTCGGGTTTGGATCCACGACCCAAACCCATCACTTAAATGAAACGGGTAACTAACGGTGAAATGGGTTTAGGGCTTATTGGGTTTTCAAATAAACCCAAACGGGTTATTGGGTTCACACCCATTTATGGGTGTGAACCCATAAGAGATGCGGCAGTAGCAGCGGGCGCTGCTGCTGTGCCCGCACTCAGTCCGGCCAGCAGGAGCTGGCCGGCGACGGGGAGGCCCGCCGGCGGCAGTCCCGGCCGCCGGCGGTGGGCCGTAGGTCCGGTGAGAGAGAGAGGAGAGAGAGAGTGAGCTGGAGTGAGGGGGAGGGATTTACAGCAAAAGAAGAGAAGAAGAAAAAGAAGAAGAAAGAAAAGAAGGAGAGGAAGAAAGGGAGGAGTAGGTGGTGGCGCCCCTTGGCCGGCGGCCACCTCTCGCCGCGGGCATGGGTCCGGGCCAGGAAGAGAGGGGGAATTTGGGGGAGAGAGAGTTTAAGAGAGAGAGAGAGAGAGAGAGAGAGAGAGAGAGAGAGAGTGTGTGTGTGTGTGTGTGTAAGAGAGAGAGATTGTGAGGAAAGAGAGAGAGAGAGGATATTTTTGAATGAGAGAGGGAGAGAGATTTAGAGAGAGAGGAAGGAGAGGGAGTTTTGGGGGAAAGAGAGAGAGAGGATTTTTAAAGAGGGAGAAAGGGCGGTGGGTTATGGCGGTGGGAAGTCTCCAGAGAAGGGAAGAAAGGAGAAGAAAAGAAAGGAAAAAGAAAGATAAAAAAATATTTAATTATTATTCTAATGGCCCAATATTCGACCAGCTCCGAACGGTGCCCAGAAATTACAGAAAATAAAAAATATTATCTTGAGACAGAATATGAAGACGGTTTGAAGAAATTCAATTCGGTTGCAAATTAAAAATCCCGGAGTGTCTCGCCGATACTGGGCGACACCGGTTTGGCCCGATTTTTGATAAATTCAGAAAAATCTTCAAAAATACCCCAACGTAAATAACACGATTCTAAGACATCTGGTGAAAGCGGATTCTCAAAATTCTATCTCGTTTGTAAATTAAAAATCATAAATCCTATTATCGGTATCGGTCGATACCGATTACGGAGATTTTTCAAAATAATCCAGAAAATTCCAGAAAATTCTGAAAAATCTAAAATATTAGAAAATAATTTTGCAACTGAAATCGGCTCAATCGGACTACCATAGAGGTCAAATCAATTTTGTACGTCGTATCGCGCACAGATACTGTGAACGTACATCAGAGATCAGGGGGTTACACGTTTTTGCGCACATGTCTTTCCTAGAAATATTCCCTATATATATATACAAAATATTTTAATATAAAGCCTCTTGTTTATAAACTCAATTTTGGGTAGTATACATGTTTCAAATCAAAACTATTTTGTTAGATTTCAAATCCCCTTCAAAAATCTGTTTCAGGTTTGATTTTTGGCCTGATCCGATCGACCGACCGGTCGACGACACACTAAGTCAGGTCATATCAGTCGACCGACCCAGTCGACCGAGGTTCTGACTGTTGGTGCGTATCCGTGTGCACGTTTCTCGGTCGACCGACCGGTCGACCGACTGAAGTGTAGTTGCTCTCTGTTTGTGCACAGTCGACCGGGCGGTCGACCGGAAGCCCGCAACGGCTATTTTATTTGAACCTCCGGTCGACCGACCGGTCGACCGAAAGAGCCGTTTGAACAGTAACGGCTATTTTTCTGAGGTGTTTTATTTTTGTCTTTTTCTTTCTAAAAATGGTTTAAATGATATTTGCTGATCCTAATACTTCCTAATTAGCCTTAAGTGAGTTTTATCTTTAAACCCTAGCCCTCTACTATAAATAGAGGTGTTTAGGGAGAGGTTGATTACAACAAAAATTTGCAAAAAAAAATTTCAAAAGTTTAAGGCATTCAAAAGAGCTTTGTTTCTTGGTTTTTGTGCTGAAATTCTCTCTCATTTTCTGAAGTGTTTTTCAAAACTCTCTGATTTAGTTTTCTTTTCCACTTACAAAGAAGAGCTTCAATCCTACTCATTGTTCTATAAGGATTTGTAAGGGAAGAGATTTTTTTTAAGAGAGAGTTTGTGGTCTTCTGATCACCAAGAGATACTTGTACTTGAGATTGTGGAGTTGGGTACTCCGGTGTATTTGTAACATCTTTGTGAAGTTATAGTGGTTAGAAATCCTTCTGGGAAGGCGGGGACGTAGAGCTGGGTGCTCGAACCTCGGAAAAATTCTCGGTGTTTGCGTTTGGTTACTTGTTCTTGCTTTACTTTCATTGCTCTTATTACTTGCTTTTTATTTTCATTGTAATATTCACTTGTTTTCATTCATCTTGTCAATCAAAGTCCCATACAACAAGATTTCATTGTGCACCTCCAACTCATATCCAGAGGAATCACGAGGAAGGAGTTCAGAGCCCTTCACGGGAATCCGGCTTCTAGTCTTGTTTAGGGAGATTGTTGCATCATAATTTTTATTTGTGCATTGATTAGCATTATCACCTATTCACCCCCCTCTAGGTGTAGTTCTTCAGATGATGGTTGCAAGAAGGTCTGGCAAGTAAAGGTCAAACATGGAGGTGAAAGGTCTTTGCGAGCTCCTGCAAAGAAAGGATCGTTGGAAGGTGCTGCTACCTGCAACTTGGAAGGTGAACACAGCGTTCTGGACAAGAATAAGGTGAAATTCAGCACCAGTACTCACCGCTCAGAAGGTCTTCTTGATTGTGTTCACGTAAGCATTTGGGAACCTGCTAAGACTGCATCGCTTGGAGGTGACACGTACTTTGTCTCTTTTGTTAACAGTTTATCTGAGCATTGTTGGATATATCCCATGAGACAAAGGGGTGAAGCCCTAGATATGTTGGTGAAGTGGAAAGGAAGAATGGAGAAGCAGATGGGTAGGAAGATCGAGGAGCTACAGATTGGTAATGTTGGAAGAGACATGAACCAATTCCTACGGTTTGGCCAGAACAATGGTGTTTGTACTCACTTCATAAAAGGTATAAATGGGTGGCTAAGAAAGTAAACCATTCCTTACTGGAGACAGGTCGGTGGTTATTGTCTAATGCAAGATTAGACAAATCGTTTTGAGCTGAGGCGATTGTGTATGCTAGCCATCTCATGAATAAATCGACTGCGATAGGAGGTGAAACTCCATTGGAAATTTAGTCTGGGAAAACTATTCAAGATCATGGTTTGCTGCGGAATTTGAAAGTCCAACCTACTTCAGTGCCAAAGATGGCAAGGTGAATCCGCGAGCAAAGAGGTTTGTGTTTTTGGGTGTCAAAAGGAATATGAATGGGTACAAGTTGTGGGACCCTGAAAACAAGAAGATCGTGTTGAGTAGGCATGTCACATTGATGAGACTTCAGTGTTGAAGTCCATGTCTCTCAGCAGGTGGAGAGGACGGAGACTAAGGAAGTATCACAGCGGGTGGAGGTTGATGCTACTCCACCTTCTCCAACTGGTTCGGTATCAGTAAAGACTTCACTGGATGTGACACCGGGTGGAGATCATGTAGCCAAGGTTGATGCTGAACAGGTTGAAGACATTGTTGAGGATGTCGAGTTGTTTGCAGCCATTGGAACCAAGGTAAAACCACGCTTGTGGGTAAAGAAGCATGAATCTCAAGCTTGTAATCGTGACAAGCTCAAGTGGAAGGTCGTTGTTCTCCATGATGGTCGTGAGGAGATTCATATGACTCAGCCAGATAGGTTCGCTGCTGCAGATCCAGGTACAAGTGCTTGAGCTTGATGGAGCTCATTTGAATGAACTACGGTTGGCTTGATCCTTTGGGCAAGGTACGTAAGCAGCCGTAAAGGCGCATCCATTTGGTGATGCAACCCGTATGAAGCTGTTTGGGTTCTCGAGAAGCTGATTGGAAATTCACGTAAAGGTGAAGAGTTGTGACCGATTGGAGCTTCACGTTGTGGCCGGTTGGACTTCACGTAGAGGTGAAGTGTTGTGGCCGGTTGGACTTCACGTAGAGGGGAAAGAGTTGGACTTCACGTAGAGGTGAGGTGATGTGATCTCGATGAACAGATTGATCTTCTGGTGAGAAGATGTTGAGCTTGCATAGGAGGGTGTGCATCCAGTTGTTGAAGCTGATGATGGTGTTCGGTGTGCTCTACTCAGACTTGGTTAGACCGTCAGCTGAAAACATGTAGAGTAGATAGAGCTAGTCAGTTGGAGAGTCAGTGTTGGCTCATGATGTGTTCTTCGTGAGGTCGTGAAGTTGCGGAGTAGGAGCCACGTTCGGTGATCGGCTTGCATGGAAGTTCTCCTAAGGTGAAGTGTAGGGAAGGCATTTGTGGTGCATTCCAGTGGATAGCTGAGCTACAGATTTCAAGCCGAGATCGTGTGTCGATTTCGCTGAGATCGTGTGTCGATTTCGTTCGGAGCGCGCAAGCCGAGATCATGTGTCGATTTCGCCAGGTGATAGACTGGAGTTCGTTGGAGATCGGCTCAGATTTGAAAAATCTTCACCGAGGTGGAGAATTATGGGAGAGAGGTGATAGAGGAGATGGAAGAAGGTAGCACAGAGATCGGACAACAAAGGAGCGAGAAACGGCGCATGGAGCAGGCTAGAAGTGCTCCGGGTTGACCGCCCGTCCACCGGTGGAGGAGGCCGGTCGACCGCCTGGTCGACCGACGTGCACGAGCGTGCACAGGAAGGAGCGGTCGACTGGCCCGGTCGACCGACTAAAAGCAGGCCAATCTCGGTTGGGCGCGGTCGACCGGGCCGGTTGACCGACAGGCGCGTTTGGACTTTCCTTTTAGGATTCGAATTCCTTTTCTGGATGGGATTGAATCCAACCTGGGTTTCCATAAATTCAGAGACTCTGTGGCTATAAATAGAGGTTAGAGGTCTCATGTATTGTATCCCTAAGAATCCAAAGAAATATCTCCAAGAATTCTTCAAGTTCCCTCTTGTATTAGTTGTATTGATTGTTGAATCAATAAAATCTCTCTCTCCCTTGCCCCGAGGACGTAGGCACGTTGGCCGAACCTCGTTAAATTTGTTCGTTGATTGCTTTTCTCTATTGGTTGTTGTTCCTATTGTGTTGGTTGTGAAAAACACCTAGAGGGGGGGTGAATAGGTGTGATTGCTAATCTTAAAAATTTTAACTCTCTAAATGCGGAACCTAAAACAAGTGAGGCTCAACTTAGTACAATTCAACAAGTGTAGCCGAATTCCTCTTGCGAGGCTCTGGACTAAACTCCTCTTGATTCCCCTTGATATGGGTTGAGGCGCTATGTGAAGCTCTTGTTGGATGAGTACGGGATTGGCACACACAAGTATGAAATGGATGATATGAAGAATGATGCAAACACAATAATATATGGCAAGATTTACAAGCAAGTAAATAGTAGCACAAGAGAATTAAACAATATCACAAGTATGCAATAGAAAGCAATAAGGAGCTATTGAAAAGTAAAGCAAGAATTAGACGCAAAGGCAATCGCAAACAAAGTGATTTGTTTCGAGGTTCGAGCCACCGCTCTACTCCCCGCCTTCACCTCCGTGAAGGGTTTCCACTATCCACCGAGGACGCCTTTACAATTTGGTCTACCGAAGACCGAGCACCGAGCTCCACCGAGTACAAAGGACTTCTACCGAAGAGGTTGCTCCACAAGGAAAGGAATACAAGAACAAAGTGATCACAACAAAATCACTACACTATTTCTCAAACTCTTTTACAAACACTCTCACTTCAATTACAACTTCACTATAGAATGAGTATAGGATTTTTGGCTCTATGAAATGTGGTGAGAAAAACTTCAGTTGTAGAGTGATATTAGTAATCAAACACAACTGAAAAACAAGCTCAAAAAGAATTGGAATGAAAGCTTTAAACTCTTTTCTTTTCTCTTTTGAAAACAATACAAACTTGAGGATTTTTCTTAGTAATATGCTAGAGAGACTTCTCCTCTATTTATAGGGTTAAAAATAGGTTAAAAACAATTTCTTTTGGTCTTATTTTCTCTGAAAAAGCTCCCCAACAACTCTCCAAAAATCTGTTAAAGCTGAAAACAAAAACAGTTTTTCAGAATAGCCCAAAGAGGAAAGAGCCGTTAGGCTATAGCAGGCTTGGCGGTCGACCGGTCCGGTCGACCGCAAGGCCAGCTTGCAAAGAGCCGTTGGCTCTCGGTCGACCGGTCCGGTCGACCGTCCCAAAAGAGGAAACACAGTTTCCTTCTTCCGGTCGACCGGTCCGGTCGACCGAAACAAACTGTGAGCAATTTGCTCTCCGTCGGTCGACCGGTCCGGTCGACCGACAGACATGCACAAACAGTGCATGTCCAGACACATCACCGGTCGACCGGGCCGGTCGGCCGGAGTTGCCTGAAACTGAAAAACTGGGCTGGTTTTTGAGTTAGAAAAATTTGAGAAATATTTTAAAAATACATATAGCTAAGTATTATGCAGAAAATAGTTTATACACATGTTTTATACAAGATTTTCAAGATATAAAGCTTTTGGTACATGTATATATAAACTAAGGTATAAAACTTAGAAATAACCATTTTAAAACATAGGAAATATATGAAACAAATGTGTGTGCAAATCCTAGAGCCAAATTTCATATACTCAAACTTTAACATTCTATTTCTTACAATGATTCTAAGACTTCAAGATCTTCAATAGGCTTCTTCATATGATCTTCAACACTTGTTCCTTGAGCCCAATTGGAGTTGACTTGAGTCCAAATCCTTGTATTTGTGAGAGAAGACTTCTAGAATGAATAAAAATCTGAAACACACTTAAACAACAAATGTTATTAGTACAAATAACTAATATGTTTTGTAATCATCAAAATACACTAATCATGGGTGATTGTAACCTTGGGCCAACAATCTCCCCCTTTTGATGATGACAAAACATATAGGTTATTTAAATAAACATGGAAGAGGAGTTTGAAAAACTCCCCCTCAAATAATGCTATGTATAAAAATTTGACTATGGAAGCACAATACATAAAGCATTCAAGGCAAAATAGTTTTGTCAAAAACTTAAATAAACAAACTTAACAAACTCAAACAAATTCAAAATATTAAACTCTTAAACTTATTCAAATTCAAAATATCAAACTAAATATCAAACTAAACTTATTATTCTCCCCCTTTTTGTCATACATCAAAAAGGGTTAAAATGCCAATTGAAAAATTTATTTTTAAGAATCCATAATGCAAACATTCAACTCACCACAAATAAATGAAAATCTAGCATAGTCTAATGGTTTAGTAAAAATATCGGCAAGTTGAAAATCGGTAGAAACATATTCAATAACAATATCACCTTTCTCATAATGATCTCTAAGAAAGTGATACCTAATGTCAATGTGTTTGGTTTTACTATGTTGATTTGTATTCTTTGTCATGTGAATAGTACTAGTATTATCACAAAATATTTTAACATGATCAAAGTGTAAATCATAGTCAAGGAGAGTATGTTCATCCAAAGAACTTGTGCACAACAAGCTCTGGCTGCAACATACTCCGCCTCGGCGGTTGATAGGGATACCGAATTTTGCTTTTTGGAAGACCAAGATACAAGACAATTACCTAAGAATTGACATGTTCCACTTGTGCTCTTCCTATCTACCTTACAACCCGCATAGTCGGCATCCGAAAAACTCTTCATTTCAAATAATCCGGTTTAGGATACCACAAACCCATTTCAATAGTGCCCTTAAGGTATCTAATTATGCGTTTAACCGCAATTATGTGAGATTCTTTAGGACAAGATTGAAAACGTGCACAAAGACAAACGGAAAACATAATATCCGGCCTACTAGCCGTCAAATAAAGCAAGCTACCAATCATGCTACGATATAATTTAATGTCTACACTTTTACCTTGTTCATCCTTGTCAAGCTTTGTAGTTGTTGCCATGGGAGTTTTGCTTACTTTCGATCCTTCAAGCCCAAACCTTTTGATTAGTTCCTTTGTGTACTTGGCTTGATTGATGAAGATCCCATCCTTCTTTTGCTTGATTTGGAGTCCAAGGAAATAGTTGAGTTCCCCCATCATAGACATTTCAAATTCATCCTTCATGCATGACTCAAAAGCTTTGCAAAGAGATTCATTAGTAGAACAAAAAATAATATCATCTACATAAATTTGCACAATAAGAATATCTTTTTCTACATGTTTAGTAAACAATGTTGTGTCAATTTTACCTTTCTTAAAACCATTTGAAATCAAAAATGAAGAAAGTCTTTCATACCAAGCCCTAGGGGCTTGTTTTAAACCATAAAGAGCTTTATCTAATTAAAAATAAAATCCGAATGTGTATGTAATACCTCGTTTCCGGAATACGTACTTTGTTGCGTATTCAGCTTTTCAACCGTATTTCCGAATTACCTTCCGTATTTATCCGATTTCAATTTCAAATATCATTTTCCAATTTATTAGATTTTATGTGATTTTCTGGAATTTTCTAGAATTAAAATGAATTTCTTCAAAACCGGTGTCGACCAGCACCGCTGATCAATTTTCTGATTTGTATTTTCCAAACTGTTAGGAATTTTCAGAAAGTCCTTTAGACTTTATTAATTAGAATCCTATTTCTTAAATAAAGCTTTTTTCTGAGGATTTAGGATTTTGTGAAAATTCCCACGGAGTCGGTAAATTACTGATACCGGGATTTTTATAATTAAAACTATAAGGTATTTCTCAGAAAGGACTTCATTTTAAGTCTTTTTATATTATTATAGATTTTTGGTGAAAATTTGGAGTCGTTCCGAGATATTTGATTTCGGGACGTATCCGGTATTTCCGAAATGTTTTCCGTACTTTCGACTTTGTCCCGGGAACCCACGGTTTTAATTTCATAATTTTCTGAGTTAGGGAAAATATCCTTTCAATTTAATTTTCCTTCTTTTTCTTTTTTCTATTTTCTCTTCCTTCTTCATTAAGCCAAAAGAGTTTTGAATTTCCAAAATCCCAATTATTTCCACCTCTCCACTTTCCACACTCTTCCACATTAATTGCTTCATTAATGACCCTCCACCTCACCTCCAAATGGCTTCATTTGATTGGCCAAGGAAGCCACCTCATCTCCACTTGGCTTCATTTGATTGGTCAAGAAAATATCTCATTTACACATTTGCACAAAAGCCCCTCTCTTTCTTAAAATTCCATCCCCTTTACAAATTCAAAATCCTATTTAAACCAAACCCTTTACATTTTCATCTTTTACTTCATTTCCTCAAGAATTCCAACCTTAGCAAAATCTCTCTCTTTCTCAAAGCAAACCCTAGGTCTCCTTGCCATCTCAAGAACCGCAACTTGGATTTTGGGATCGTCCGAGTTATCGCCGAGAATCAAGTTGGTATTTCGGCTCGTCCGGAACTCGTAGAAACTCCAAACGACCGTTCGAGGTGAGTATCTTTACTCACCAAGACTAGTAATATTCTTAGCATACTTGTATTGATAGATCATGTCACTTTATGTTATAAAAATCCTATTTTTATCCATTCAAAACAACCACCACAAAAATCTGGATTTTAGTCAGACCACAGCCTATTTCAGAACATCGGTCGACCGGCCCTATGGGGGCAGTCGACCGATATGCACAAACGTGCACAGAATTGGGCTAGCGGTCGACCGGTCCATAGACCAGTCGACCGGCTAGGAGACCTGGAGCTCACCTGGAGCTCCAGATTCGGTACGGTCGACCGGCAGTCGACCGATACCCTACCGCCCTTGCAAAGCCCAGTCGACCGGCAGTCGACCGGTCGATTCTGGAGCTCACGCACTTTGGCCAGTCGACCGGCAGTCGACTGGCAACCCTACCGCCTTCACAAACCCCGGTCGACCGGCACTCGACCGGAGGTCGACCGCCAATTCAAAACTGTGCCAGACTTCTGTTTTCTTTTCTGTTTTAAATTTTGATCGTTCATTGATACATGTATGATATGCTAGTATTGTTTATGCTTCCTAATTGATACCACATGACATGTTACCATGTATCTTCATGTTAGACTTGTTAATTAAAATGTATATCTCCACTTTATCATGCTATCACTTGTACCAAGCATGATTGATTTGACCTTTACATAAAATAGACCAACTTATATTGGGTCCGGGGGAGACCATGCGGATATCGATTGTGTTCGTGTTTACAGTGGTTTTAGGAAGTGTTGTGCAACCCATGTTCCAGTCTGACCTGCGGTACACCAGGGGACTGAGGGGAGAGCTTGCTCCCTGTATTGCTGGTACCATATTGATAAGGGCATACATAAGTCCCTTTTATTGAGGCCTAGCGGCTGGGTTCCGTTACAAGCACGGAACATTATTGGGCCGTTATCCCGGGCATGCACGGGATCCACTGTAAACATAGTTCATCGATACAACCGCTGATTCCAATAACCCCCTTGCTTTATTGGGATATGGATCTATGTGCACTGGGACGCTGGACCACATAGCTAGATATCACGATGAAACAAGTAATAATAATAAGACATTAATTGTAGATGTATTGTTTTAGGACTTTGGATTTCCATGCTTTATCCTTTATATTGCTATATCTTATTTACTCGCATCCATTAGCCATTTGGCCATATCTCGTTTATTGTTATATGTCTTGATTCTGTGGATTTGCATATTCAGATTCCGAGACTTGGAACGAAGTGGATCCATCCACTGAGGACCAAGAGTACTTCAGTGAGCAGGCCGACCAGCTCTAGTTCCTCCAGTGCCGTACTCTTCATTTTTGGCTCACGCGTCTTCCTTTCTTACGTGAGCATCTTGTATACATTTGTATATCTTCTTTTGGACTTGGTTGTGAAACAAAACACTTGTAAAGTGTATCAGTTCATAACTTGTACTTGTACTTTATTGTTGGCATATATGAATATACCACGCTTGTGTTATACTCTGATCCTGTATTGTATTGTACTTTTACGCTTAGCGTATATACGTGGGGGCAGTTCTGACCTACGTATATACGTCGCGGTGACGTGTCCGTATCCGCCAGGATCGGGGCGTTACAGGTTGGTATCAGAGCCTAGGCTCTTAAACCTAAAGTACAATCAAGTGGCAAATTCTAGTAATTTGCTTATGCCAATTATAATGTACAAAGTTATAGAGTCCGTCTTGCTTCCTTCAATTATCAATTCCTTCGTATCCTAAACTCCCTTCCATTGTTTTCAATTCCAGTTATCATACGGTATGGAGCGTCGCTCGGGTCGGAACAATGTCGGGCAAGTCCCGAATGGACCCAATGGACCAGTAGGAGGAGAGAATGTTGATGTGCTGAGGATCATTCAAGCCATGATGGTGACCCAGCAACAACAGGTGGAAGTACAGCAGCAGCAGACTGAGCTCCTGAGGCAAGAGCTAACAGCCCCAAAGGAACCAAAGCCGGGGAATGTATCGGATTTCCGGAGATTGCAGCCTGCAGTGTTCACGGGGAGTGAGGAGCCATTGGAGGCAGAACAATGGTTGACGGACACGACAGACCTGCTGACCCAGCTCGTGTCCCACAGGAGAGTCAAGTTGAGGTCGCTAAGATCCAGCTGAAGGACATAGCTCGGACTTGGTGGCTTGCAGAGGAGGCTCGCTTGGAGAGGCCTATCACTTGGGCTACCTTCTCCAAGAGTTTCTACAGCCGCTTCTTTCCGGCTACAGCACAGGAGGAGATGGAGGAGCAATTCATCGGGCTCAAGCAGGGAAACAAGTCGGTAGATGAATATGCAGCAGACTTCCTTAGACTCAGCCGTTTCGCTCCTTATATGGTGACGGACGAAGAGAAGCGAGCGAACAGGTTTCAGAAGGGTCTTCGGATGGATATTCAGATGTACATGATGTCTCAGGAGTGAAGACATATGCAAGTGTTCTCTCTACCGCTCGGAAAGTAGAGCGGGGTTTGAGAAGACTTGGGGGAATCAGATGGGACAGCAGGCCATGAAGAGGCCATTTATGCCTATGGGGCGAGGAGTTCCATTCAGAGTGGCGAAGACCCAGAGGCAGCCTTTCAGACCAGCGCCTTATCAGCCAGCCCAATCACTTCCTGTCTGCAACTTTTGTGGGAAGCTAGGGCACATTCGACCCAATTGCCGGAGGGCAAATGGTTTGTGTTTATGGTGTGGGTCTCGAGATCATGCAGTAGAGACTTGTCCACACCGGAGATTTGGGACAACCAACCAGACCTTGCCAGCACTTCCAGGGCCGAGTGGACAGCGGGTAGTACCAGGACCGCTGGGCAGAGAAGTCAGGGACCGGCAGTGAGGAGAGACCAGGGGCCAGTGGTGAGGAGACCACCCCTTCCTCCACAGCATATGATACGCCCAGTGCAGAAAGGAGGCAGGACAGCGGCCGGGCGTGGCAGGGGTCAGGCTTACAACCTGACGGAGGCAGAGGCTGAGGCATCAGAGGAGGTGATTACAGGTAACATCAGTGTACATTCACATCCGGTTCTCGCCTTATTTGATTCAGGCGCATCCCATTGTTACATCTCCGATAAATTTGTGGCCGTCCATTCTATTCCTGTTAGATTACTAGACCACAAGTGGGAGATAAGTACCGGGAATGGGGTAGTCTTCTCATCTAGAGTATGTACTGACTGTCCAGTAGAACTGTGTGACAAGGTCTTAGCCATAGATATGCTCGTGCTCGATACTAAGGGGTACGATGTGATCTTAGGCATGACCTGGCTCAGTCAGTATCATGCTATAATTGATTGTAGAGAGAAGAAGATCAATTTTAGAATTCCCCATCAGCCTGAGTTTCAGTTTAGTGGAGAAGTGAAGTCCACTAAGGGAAAGCAGATCATTTCATCGGAAGTTCAGAAGCAGAAGGTGCCAGTGTGGGATGAATTCCCGGAGGTGTTTGCGGAGATTACAGGATTGCCACCTGTCAGGACGATTGAGTTCTCCATTGAGACTATCCCAGGGGCATCTCCTATATCTAAGGCTCCGTACAGGATGGCACCAACAGAGTTGGAAATCCTGAAGAAGCAGCTGCAGGAGTTATCAGATAAGGGATTGATCAGGCCAAGTACTTCACCGTGGGGAGCTCCAGTATTGTTGGCCAATAAGAAGGATGGTAGCAAGAGACTTTGTATTGACTATAGGGAGTTAAACAAAGTCACCATCAAGAACAGGTATCCCCTTCCCAGAATAGATGACTTATTTGATCAGCTTCATGGAGCCCGTGTATTCTCCAAGTTGGACTTACAGTCGGGCTATCATCAGTTGAGAGTGAAGAAGGAGGATAGACTGAAGACGGCATTTAGGACCCGATATGGCCACTACGAGTTTCTTGTTATGCCTTTCGGAGTCACTAATGCCCCTGCAGTGTTTATGGACTTGATGAACCGAGTGTTCTCACCCTTCTTGGATCAGTTTGTTGTTGTCTTCATCGACGACATCTTGATTTATTCTAAGAACAGGAAGGAGCATGAAGAACACTTGAAGATTGTGTTGCAGACACTTCAGCAGGAGCAGCTTCATGCCAAGAGGAGCAAGTGCGAGTTCTGGCTAGACAGTATAGCATTCCTCGGACATGTGGTGTCAGCAGAAGGTGTATCCGTTGATCCGGGCAAGGTACAAGCAGTAAAGGAGTGGCCAGTCCCGAGGACAGTGACAGAGATAAAGAGCTTTCTTGGACTAGCTGGATACTACAGACGCTTCATCCAGGATTTCTCTCGGATTGCAGCTCCATTGACGAAGCTTACCAGGAAAGGGGAGAAGTACATCTGGACAGAGGAGTGTGATGCAGCCTTCGAGCAGTTGAAGCAAAAGCTCATTTCAGCTCCTATCTTGAGAACTCCCTCAGGGAGAGGAGGGATGGTCATCTTTAGTGATGCCTCAGGTAAAGGCCTAGGATGCGTGCTTATGCAACATGATCATGTTATCGCATATGCATCCAGGCAGTTGAAACCTCATGAGAGGAATTACCCAACTCATGATCTGGAGTTGGCAGCAGTGATCTTTGCATTAAAGATTTGGAGGCACTATCTTCTGGGAGATAGAGTGCTGATATATACAGATCACAAGAGCCTCAAGTATATCTTCTCGCAGAAGGAGTTGAATATGAGGCAGAGGCGGTGGCTGGAGCTTATGGCAGACTACGACATTGACTTGCAATATCATCCAGGCAAGGTCAATACAGTCCCGGATGCTTTGAGTAGGATGCCAGAGAACAGAGTACTTGTCCAGTTCACTCAGCAGGAGGACTTGATTCGGGATTTCATCCGATTGGATTTGATGGTGGTCCGAGGAGCTGAGAAGACAGGACAGCTTATGGCTTTACAGATCCAGTCTTCACTGATAGAGGAGATTAAGGTAGCCCAGAAGGAGGATCCCAGACTCCAGACATTTAGAGATCAGGTCGAGGCTGGATTGAGGACGGATATCTGTATTCGTCCTGATGATGCCTTGTGCTTTGGAGATAGGCTTTGTGTTCCCCAGGGAGAAGTGAGACAGAAGATTTTGGCTGAAGCACACAGTTCAGCCTACTCTATACACCCGGGGGAAACAAGATGTACCAAGACCTGAAGAAGCACTTCTGGTGGAATGCCATGAAGAGAGAGATAGCTCAATTTGTGGCTAAGTGCTTGGTGTGCCAGCAAATAAAGATCGAGCATCAGAGATCGGCTGGACTTCTGCAACCCTTGCCAATACCTGAGTGGAAGTGGGAGCATATCACTATGGACTTCGTCACAGCATTACCTCGTAGTCCCAAGGGTAATAATGCTGTGTGGGTTATCATTGACCGTCTCACTAAGTCGGCCCACTTCATACCATTCGGGTCGGTCAGACGACAGAGGTGTTGGCGGAGAAGTATATGAAGGAAGTGGTCCGTCTGCATGGAGTGCCAGTCAGTATTGTTTCAGACAGAGATACGAGATTCAGATCTCACTTTTGGGAGAGTCTCCAAGAGAGTCTGGGCACTCGTCTGAAGTTCAGTACAGCTTATCATCCCCAGACGGACGGACAGTCGGAGCGGACCATCCAGATCCTCGAGGACATGCTTAGAGCTTGCATGATTGAGTTTGGAGGTTCTTGGGAAGACCATCTACACTTGGCCGAGTTTTCTTATAACAACAGTTACCAGGCAAGTATAAAGATGGCACCTTTTGAGGCACTGTATGGGAGGAAGTGTCGATCACCGATTTGTTGGGATGAGGTCGGTGAGCGGAGTTTATTGGGACCAGAGATGTTGATCCAGACGACGGAGAAAATCAAGATTATCAGGGATCATCTCAGGGCAGCTCAGAGCAGGCAAAAGAGTTGGGCAGATTCTCGGAGGAGGCCATTGGAATTCGGAGTTGGAGATCATGTGTTCCTGAAGATTTCACCGACTAAGGGAGTGATCCGTTTCGGCACTCGTGGGAAACTAAGTCCAAGGTATATCGGCCCATTCGAGATATTGGATCGAGTGGGAGATGTATCTTATCGATTGGCGCTGCCGCCATCGTTGGACGGAGTTCATAATGTTTTCCACGTGTCTCAGTTAAGAAGATATGTGAGGGATGACAGCCATATTTTAGATCATTCCGAACTGGAGTTACAACCAGACTTATCTTATCAGGAGCAGCCAATGGCCATCTTAGACAGGAGTGTCAAGACACTGAAGAGCAAGGATATACCTTTAGTATTAGTGTCTTGGAACCGCCATGTGCCAGGAGAGGCCACATGGGAGCGAGAGGACGTCATCCGAGAACGATACCCGCAACTCTTCACCACTTGGTAAGACTCTTCCCTTCTATCTCTACCGTTATATTCCATCTATCATGTCTTTCCTTGTTGTCTTTCATCTTGCGAAATTTCGAGGACGAAATTTTTGTAAGGTGGGTAGATTGTAATACCTCGTTTCCGGAATACGTACTTTGTTGCGTATTCAGCTTTTCAACCGTATTTTCCGAATTACCTTCCGTATTTATCCGATTTCAATTTCAAATATCATTTTCCAATTTATTAGATTTTATGTGATTTTCTGGAATTTTCTAGAATTAAAATGAATTTCTTCAAAACCGGTGTCGACCAGCACCGCTGATCAATTTTCTGATTTGTATTTTCCAAACTGTTAGGAATTTCAGAAAGTCCTTTAGACTTTATTAATTAGAATCCTATTTCTTAAATAAAGCTTTTTCTGAGGATTTTAGGATTTTGTGAAAATTCCCACGGAGTCGGTAAATTACTGATACCGGGATTTTTATAATTAAAACTATAAGGTATTTCTCAGAAAGGACTTCATTTTAAGTCTTTTTATATTATTATAGATTTTTGGTGAAAATTTGGAGTCGTTCCGAGATATTTGATTTCGGGACGTATCCGGTATTTCCGAAATGTTTTCCGTACTTTCGACTTTGTCCCGGGAACCCACGGTTTTAATTTCATAATTTTCTGAGTTAGGGAAAATATCCTTTCAATTTAATTTTCCTTCTTTTTCTTTTTTCTATTTTCTCTTCCTTCTTCATTAAGCCAAAAGAGTTTTGAATTTCCAAAATCCCAATATTTCCACCTCTCCACTTTCCACACTCTTCCACATTATTGCTTCATTAATGACCCTCCACCTCACCTCCAAATGGCTTCATTTGATTGGCCAAGGAAGCCACCTCATCTCCACTTGGCTTCATTTGATTGGTCAAGAAAATATCTCATTTACACATTTGCACAAAAGCCCCTCTCTTTCTTAAAATTCCATCCCCTTTACAAATTCAAAATCCTATTTAAACCAAACCCTTTACATTTTCATCTTTACTTCATTTCCTCAAGAATTCCAACCTTAGCAAAATCTCTCTCTTTCTCAAAGCAAACCCTAGGTCTCCTTGCCATCTCAAGAACCGCAACTTGGATTTTGGGATCGTCCGAGTTATCGCCGAGAATCAAGTTGGTATTTCGGCTCGTCCGGAACTCGTAGAAACTCCAAACGACCGTTCGAGGTGAGTATCTTTACTCACCAAGACTAGTAATATTCTTAGCATACTTGTATTGATAGATCATGTCACTTTATGTTATAAAAATCCTATTTTTATCCATTCAAAACAACCACCACAAAAATCTGGATTTTTAGTCAGACCACAGCCTATTTCAGAACATCGGTCGACCGGCCCTATGGGGCAGTCGACCGATATGCACAAACGTGCACAGAATTGGGCTAGCGGTCGACCGGTCCATAGACCAGTCGACCGGCTAGGAGACCTGGAGCTCACCTGGAGCTCCAGATTCGGTACGGTCGACCGGCAGTCGACCGATACCCTACCGCCCTTGCAAAGCCCAGTCGACCGGCAGTCGACCGGTCGATTCTGGAGCTCACGCACTTTGGCCAGTCGACCGGCAGTCGACTGGCAACCCTACCGCCTTCACAAACCCCGGTCGACCGGCACTCGACCGGAGGTCGACCGCCAATTCAAAACTGTGCCAGACTTCTGTTTTCTTTTCTGTTTTAAATTTTGATCGTTCATTGATACATGTATGATATGCTAGTATTGTTTATGCTTCCTAATTGATACCACATGACATGTTACCATGTATCTTCATGTTAGACTTGTTAATTAAAATGTATATCTCCACTTTATCATGCTATCACTTGTACCAAGCATGATTGATTTGACCTTTACATAAAATAGACCAACTTATATTGGGTCCGGGGGAGACCATGCGGATATCGATTGTGTTCGTGTTTACAGTGGTTTTAGGAAGTGTTGTGCAACCCATGTTCCAGTCTGACCTGCGGTACACCAGGGGACTGAGGGGAGAGCTTGCTCCCTGTATTGCTGGTACCATATTGATAAGGGCATACATAAGTCCCTTTTATTGAGGCCTAGCGGCTGGGTTCCGTTACAAGCACGGAACATTATTGGGCCGTTATCCCGGGCATGCACGGGATCCACTGTAAACATAGTTCATCGATACAACCGCTGATTTCCAATAACCCCCTTGCTTTATTGGGATATGGATCTATGTGCACTGGGACGCTGGACCACATAGCTAGATATCACGATGAAACAAGTAATAATAATAAGACATTAATTGTAGATGTATTGTTTTAGGACTTTGGATTTCCATGCTTTATCCTTTATATTGCTATATCTTATTTACTCGCATCCATTAGCCATTTGGCCATATCTCGTTTATTGTTATATGTCTTGATTCTGTGGATTTGCATATTCAGATTCCGAGACTTGGAACGAAGTGGATCCATCCACTGAGGACCAAGAGTACTTCAGTGAGCAGGCCGACCAGCTCTAGTTCCTCCAGTGCCGTACTCTTCATTTTTGGCTCACGCGTCTTCCTTTCTTACGTGAGCATCTTGTATACATTTGTATATCTTCTTTGGACTTGGTTGTGAAACAAAACACTTGTAAAGTGTATCAGTTCATAACTTGTACTTGTACTTTATTGTTGGCATATATGAATATACCACGCTTGTGTTATACTCTGATCCTGTATTGTATTGTACTTTTACGCTTAGCGTATATACGTGGGGGCAGTTCTGACCTACGTATATACGTCGCGGTGACGTGTCCGTATCCGCCAGGATCGGGGCGTTACAGTGTAGGATCAACAACCCGGGGGGGTTGTTCAACATACACTTCCTCTTCAATAAATCCATTAGAAAAGCACTTTTAACATCCATTTGAAATAATTTGAAATCTTTATATGAGGCAAATGCTAGTGTCATCCGTATGGCTTCAAGCCGTGCTACGGGTGCAAAGGTTTCTTCAAAATCGATCCCTTCGATTTGAGTGTAACCTTGGGCAACTAACCTAGCCTTGTTTCTAACTACATTACCCGATTCATCCAACTTGTTCTTAAAGATCTACTTAGTACCAATTGTTGGTCTATCGTGGGGCCTAGGAACAAGGTGTCAAACTTGGTTGCGCTCAAATTGATTGAGCTCCTCCTGCATGGCTAGCAACCAATATGAATCGGCCTCGGCTTCGAGGACATTTTTGGGTTCAATATGAGAAATGAATGCATAGTTACCACAATAGTCATGAAGTCTAGAGCGAGTAGTTACCCCTTTGATACTTCACCTATGACGAGGTCCTTGGGATGATGTGGATTGTATCTCCAATCCTTTGGTAGTGGTTGAGTAGGTAGCTCCACCTCATGTGTTTGATTTTCATTTCCTTGTGCCTCTTCCACCTTAGCTTCGCTTCCTTCATCATCCTTTGGTTTGTCTCCCATAGTAGAAGCATCCTCCAAGGTCACTTTCTCCCAACCTCATCCAATGCATCTATTTCTACAACATTCTTAACAAACTTGTTAGATTCCTCAAACTTAACATGAATAGACTCTTCAATAGTCAATGATGATCTAATGAAAACTCTATAAGCCTTACTAGTGTTTGAGTAACCTACAAAAATAGCCTCATAAGATCTAGCATCAAACTTTCCTAAATTATCTTTTGTGTTTAAAACAAAATATTTGCAACCAAAAACTTAAAATAGGAAACATTAGGTTTTCTAGAAAAATACATTTCAAAAGAAGTTTTTAGTAGTATTTTTACACAAGAAAACACGATTTGATATATAGCATGATGTATTTACGGCCTCGGCCCACAAATAATGTGGTAGACCATATTCACTTAGTATTGTCCTAGCCATCTCTTGTAATGTTCTATTTTTCCGTTCAACTACTCCATTTTGTTGTGGAGTTCTAGGACAAGAAAGTTCATGCTTTATTCCATGTTCATCACAAAAAGTGGTAAAGGGTTGGTTAATGAATTCACCTCCTCTATCACTTCTTATTCTCAAAATCGAAACATCTTTTTCTTTTTCAACTCTTTTCTTAAAGTTTGAAAATAAGAAAATGCTTGGCTTTTATGTTCAAGAAAGAAAACCCAAGTAAATCTTGAAAAGTCATCAACCAAAACATAAGCAAATCTATTCCCACTTAGACTTTTGGTTTGTGTAGGGCCAAAAAGATCCATATGGATTAACTCCAAAGGACGTGATGTCATGATATCCTTAATTGACTTGAAAGAAGACTTAGTTTGTTTCCCAAATTGACATGCGTCACAAACTCGGTCTTTTCAAAATTCAAGCAAGGAATACCTTTCACCATTTCCTTTGTGTTTAACCTAGAAATGTGATCAAAAGAAATATGGCCTAATCTCCTATGCCACAACCAAGAGTCATCATCAAGGGCTTTCAAACAAGTAATATTACAAGACATATTTAATATATCAATCATATAAACATTACTTTCACGAAAACGGAAAATACACAAACATTAGAAGTTCTATCAATTACTTTACAAGAAAAATTATCAAAAAACAACATCAAAACCTTTATCACAAAGTTGACTAATACTCAAGAGATTATGCTTGAGGCCATCAACTAAAACTACATTTTCAATTAAAGGAGAGGTGCCAAGTTTTACATTACCAATACC
This sequence comes from Agave tequilana, assembly GCA_038442645.1. Classification (NCBI taxonomy): domain Eukaryota; kingdom Viridiplantae; phylum Streptophyta; class Magnoliopsida; order Asparagales; family Asparagaceae; genus Agave; species Agave tequilana. Next base: position 76,571 of record JAVJIF010016058.1, read on the forward strand.
GATGATTTTACCCTTGGCGTCATCTCCGAAGGTGACGGTGCCACCTTCATGATATCTTGATAGGGTGCAAAGTTGTTGATGTCCCAAGTCATGTGCCTTGAGCAACCGCTATCAAGATACCACAATCCTCTACGTCGTTGGGATTTAGAAAGTACCTACATCATTTAACATAATTTGATTTTGGTACCCAAACTTTCTTGGGTCCTTTAAAATTAGTGCCTCGAACCCAAACATTATGACGTGAAATGTTTAATCTATCATAGCAAAAAATGGCTAAGTGCCCTTTCCGTCCACAATGTGAACATGAGAACACTCTACCATACATGAATGCATGATGTGTATGTGTAGTGTGAGCATGTTTTGGGGTTTTGCCATGTTGTTTAGGTTGTGTAGCATGAACATGAACATGAGCATGAGCATTTTTCTTTGGGCTTGTTTCTTAGGAAACATAGCCTCAATTTTCTTCTTGTTAAACTCACAATCTTTCAAAACAACACTTAATGAGTCTAATTTCCTTAAGCATAGTAACTTCATTTGAATCAATTAGGGGCCTTACCTTTGCAAGAAATCTTATATTTTTCAAAATCTTTTTTGGTAGTGGCCAAAGTAGAACCAAATCATCTTTTTCCTTTGTAAGAGTAAAAACTTGAAGATTTAAAGATTCATTATCCTTTTTCATTTTAAGATACTTTTTCTTTAAGAAATCATAGTTTTGTGACAACTCAACAAAAGCCTCTTCTAACACATCCATAGAAAGTTCATTATCATGAGAAGGGGAAGAGGTTACCTTGCTTGTGCCTTCATTAGCCATGAAGCACATGTTGGCGGTGTCTATTTCTTCCTCGGATTCGGTCTCCGAATCCCAAGTTGCCTTCATAGCCTTCTTCTTGTAAGGCTTCTTTGAAGTGGAGGGCTTAGCTTTGTCCGGACACTCCGCAACAATGTGTCCCGGTCTTTGGCAATTGAAGCACACAATCTTCCTTTCTTCTTTGCCTCCTTGCCATCTTCTTCTACCTTGGTACTTCGCCTTGTTGTACATCCTCCGGACATTCTTAACAAGGAGTGAGAGCTCCTCATCATCTTCTTCTTCATCATCTTCATCGGAGTGTGTAGCTTGACTCTTGAAGGCGATAGTCTTCTTTTTGGAAGGAGCCATATCCTCCCTTGCTTTCCTTTCCATCTCATGGGTTTTGAGGTTCCCAATGAGACCTATAAGCTCCATCTCTTCATTGTCGTTGAGTTCCTTCAAGGTTGTTGCTTTAACTTCTCATGAAGGAGGAAGAGCCCGGATGATCTTCCTTACTCTTTGATCATTGTTGATATCTTCACCTAAAGAAGAGAGTCCATTAGTAATCTTGGTAAATCTTGTAACCATATCATCTATGGTTTCATTTTCTTGCATGCTAAATGTTTCATATTGGGACCGAAGAAGGTCAATCTTAGCCTTCTTTACTTGTGAGGTCCCCTCATGTGTGACTATCAAATGTGACCAAATCTCATATGCGGATTTGCAATGAATAACCCTAGAAATGTCATCATCATTAAGGGCTTGTAGAAGTGCATAGTGAGCTTTGGCATTGGCATCGAATTCCTTAGTCTCTATTTCGGACCAAGTGGATTCGTCACCGGGGGGTACACTAAAGGACTTAGTCACGGCTTTTGCAACTCGGCTACCTAGAGATTGCAAAAACACGGTCATCTTAACTTTCCATATGAAAGTTAAGTCCATCAAACTTAGGAGGGGTCTTAATTCCATCGGCCATTTTTACTATATGAATGTGAATGAAATGATTAGCAAGTTAGGATCTTCTCTAAGGTTGTTAAACCAAATCCTAGAGTCCAAGCTCTGATACCAATTGAAAAACACCTAGAGGGGGGGTGAATAGGTGTGATTGCTAATCTTAAAAATTTTAACTCTCTAAATGCGGAACCTAAAACAAGTGAGGCTCAACTTAGTACAATTCAACAAGTGTAGCCGAATTCCTCTTGCGAGGCTCTGGACTAAACTCCTCTTGATTCCCCTTGATATGGGTTGAGGCGCTATGTGAAGCTCTTGTTGGATGAGTACGGGATTGGCACACACAAGTATGAAATGGATGATATGAAGAATGATGCAAACACAATAAATATGGAAAGATTTACAAGCAAGTAAATAGTAGCATAAGAGAATTAAACAATATCACAAGTATGCAATAGAAAGTAATAAGGAGCTATTGAAAAGTAAAGTAAGAATTAGACGCAAAGGCAATCGCAAACAAAGTGATTTGTTTCGAGGTTCGAGCCACCGCTCTACTCCCCGCCTTCACCTCCGTGAAGGGTTTCCACTATCTACCGAGGACGCCTTTACAATTTGGTCTACCGAAGACCGAGCACCGAGCTCCACCGAGTACAAAGGACCTCTACCGAAGAGGTTGCTCCACAAGGAAAGGAATACAAGAACAAAGTGATCACAACAAGATCACTACACTATTTCTCAAAACTTTTACAAACACTCTCACTTCAATTACAACTTCACTATAGAATGAGTATAGGATTTTTGGCTCTATGAAGTGTGGTGAGAAAAACTTCAGTTGTAGAGTGATATTAGTAATCAAACACAACTGAAAAACAAGCTCAAAAAGAATTGGAATGAAAGCTTAAACTCTTTTCTTTTCTCTTTTGAAAACAATACAAACTTAAGGATTTTTCTTAGTAATATGCAAGAGAGACTTCTCCTCTATTTATAGGGTTAAAAATAGGTTAAAAACAATTTCTTTTGGTCTTATTTTCTCTGAAAAAGCTCCCCAACAACTCTCCAAAAATCTGTTAAAGCTGAAAACAAAAACAGTTTTTCAGAATAGCCCAAAGAGGAAAGAGCCGTTAGGCTATAGCAGGCTTGGCGGTCGACCGGTCCGGTCTACCAAGGCCAGCTTGCAAAGAGCCGTTGGCTCTCGGTCGACCGGTCCGGTCGACCGTCCCAAAAGAGGAAACACAGTTCCTTCTTCCGGTCGACCGGTCCGGTCGACCGAAACAAACTGTGAGCAATTTGCTCTCCGTCGGTCGACCGGTCCGGTCGACCGACAGACATGCACAAACAGTGCATGTCCAGACACATCACGGTCGACCGGGCGGTCGGCCGGAGTTGCCTGAAACTGAAAAACTGGGCTGGTTTTTTAGTTAGAAAATTTTGAGAAATATTTTAAAAATACATATAGCTAAGTATTATGCAGAAAATAGTTTATACACATGTTTTATACAAGATTTTCAAGATATAAAGCTTTTGGTACATGTATATATAAACTAAGGCATAAAACTTAGAAATAACCATTTTTAAAACATAGGAAATATATGAAACAAATGTGTGTGCAAATCCTAGAGCCAAATTTCATATACTCAAACTTTAACATTCTATTTCTTACAATGATTCTAAGACTTCAAGATCTTCAATAGGCTCTTCATATGATCTTCAACACTTGTTCCTTGAGCCCAATTGGAGTTGACTTGAGTCCAAATCCTTGTATTTGTGAGAGAAGACTTCTAGAATGAATAGAAATCTGAAACACACTTAAACAACAAATGTTATTAGTACAAATAACTAATATGTTTTGTAATCATCAAAATACACTAATCATGGGTGATTGTAACCTTGGGCCAACAGGTTGTTTCTCCAGCTGCAACGAGTCTCCACCAGGTGGGCGGATTCCTCAAGGATGGTTGTTGTGTTTTCCCCTCGCCGCTGCGCGCAACAAGAGTAAGCCTGAGGAGGCATAAGCCGTTGATGACATCTTATGTCACACTCTCTTTTATGTCTTAAACATAGTCATCGGACGCTTTACACATAGGTGTGGGACACTCGTGTTTTGAGATATTCGTTTCCGACACCGACACGATGCTATATCTGAAAAATTAGGAAACATTTTACGCACTTTAAGGTATTGTATTTATATCATCAGTATATTTTTCTAATACTTTCTTAATACTTATTCAAATGCATGAGAACTCATATGACACTAGTTTTTTGCTTGATAAAATTTAAAAATTAGAAGCTAGTTACAATTAAGAAAGCAATAGGCTTTTTGAAGAAGAACTTATAAACAAGAAAATTTGTGAAAGAAGTTTTTTGCATTAATTTGAAAAAAGCATTCAATAAAAAAATTATTGATTAGAAAATATATACTAAGAATATATGTAAATGTATACTTATATAATATAAAATAATGTATTTACATAAGCTTGACATTGGATATCTTTTGATATATTTTTCAAGTTATATAGATGTTTATTTCTTATAATATTTAAAATTTGCATTTCTATAAAAAAAAATTCAAATTAATTCTTAGATTTCACTATTTTAATCTATATGAAACTAAAAATATTTTACACATGTACACATATAGACATGCATGTATATATGTGGTGTGTGTGTGTTTGTGTGTGCGGTGTTTCTCATATTTTCCGAGAGTACAAATTCCATGTTCATGCCGCGTCTCGTATCCCGTTTTGTACAGGGAAGCATGGTCACAGTGACATTACGTAAACACGTGCATTTTCTAATATTTAAAATTTGATCAGATTTCTGAACAAAAAAAGTTTATTTAGTGGAATCAATTCGTAAATTATAAACGTTTTTGTTTTTCTCCACCAGTTGATTTGAAACGCTCAGCACGAACAACAAAGACTAAATCCAAAAG